>OY982580.1:9849288-10058767 GCA_963859945.1 Euplagia quadripunctaria
AAACGAAGAACTGAAAAGAGCAGATCCAAAATATTTTTTTTAGTAAAAGTTAGTAGCGTATGTAGTATTTCGTTTACAGGTCCTGTTTTGTGTTTAAAACTTTAGATTGTGACATGTGACGTCACTAAGCTTATGACTTCCTCCACCCTTTGTCACACAATGTCACAGTTCCTTGACCCCCTCCCCCTTAACGTGTGACGTAATTTATGGATGGCCCCTAATCCTTACTAATAGCCTTACTTCCTTGGTTACTATAATATTATAAATTCGAAAGTAACTCTGTCTGTCTGTCGCTCTTTTACGCCAAATCTACTGAACTGATTTAAATGAAATTTGGTACATAGATAGTCTAGAGCCTGAGAAAGGACATAGGCTACTTTTTAATTCGAAAAAAGGGGTGTAAGGGGTTGAAAGGTGGGGATAAAAAGTTGTATGGAAGTATCGTCATTTTTAGAGCTAGAAGCTTGAAACTTATTTTTTAGGCTGTTGATTCGATATAAATACACTATTCCACGCGGACAAAGTAGCCGGCACTAAGTTAGTGTCCTAGTTCATTATAATTCTCACACATAAAAATTCCTGCTGTTTCCACAATCACCACAGAAAAGCACATTAATGCGTGAGACAGGTCGGTCATATTGCTTTGTGCCATTGTGCTCTGGGTTTTAGAGTCTGATGGTGTGTGGTATTTTAGTCTCAACTTTTTCTTGAGAGCGCAAAGTCACTATGTGTATACTTAGGTGTAAGTCTCGAACTGAAAGTGCGTGACCCTCATGGTCAGGAGATAACCGGGCTCTGCGTTCCCCTATGCTATCCTACGATTGAAAATCTGCGGATAACGGAACGAATTTATTGTTTTGTAACATTATCCAAATAATGTATCGGTATCCAATACCTTTCTTCGTATACGTAATATACATTTTGTAAAGCAAATTGTGGACGTTTATCTTTGGTTACATTAGAGAGTACAGCGTGAGTTTATGTACCTAATCAACATAAAACATGGTAGTTAACACTGTAATGTATGTATAAACATTAGCATGAAAATTCTTTAAATTGTCGTTCTATTGCTCTTCGCCTTTTTCATTTAAAATATTTAAATATTACATAGCAACAAAACATACAAAATACTACCAATCCAGTGATTTCCCGATTTTTTGACATCGATATTTCGGTGACATCAATGTCCCTACACTAAAACTCACGTCATACGTTTGTAAAATTCACACATACAAGCATTTCTGTTTTAGTAACGCGAAAATGAGGAGACTATTTGTCTATTACGCTAGTATACTAAGTTTATGGTCAAAACTAAGTGATGTCATGTCAAATATACCCATTAATTTTAACGTTTATTAAAAAGTTACTAATGTGACTTGACAGTCATCTACCCTATTGTCATGTTAACTGGGTGTTTTTTTTATCTACTTTCAGTGATCGGCAACACGTCCACCATCACCACATGCACCATTACCTACAGATGCATCCGTCTCCACCACATCTACACATTTCTATACAGCCCGCATTCATGATGAGACAAGTAAATATTTTTGTTTCGTCTTGCAAGATAAAGTTTTGTTGTAATAACTATTATTAATATAAAACAAAACTGCAGACATTAACAGAGAAGATTAATGAGTTGGAAAACTTTTAGTCGGTACCGTTTCACTCGCACTCACATGCGTAACTCGCGTGCGTAACCTAAGAGTGGCGGGTCTCTCGTGAAGGGTGTGTATGGACATCCCCAGTTAGTAGACGGAGCCCGCTTGCCGCTGGTTGGACCATTAGAAGCAAAACGTTGCCTTACCGACGGTCCACTCATTACAGGCGCTGTAAGACACACCGTGTGGTTTTAGTCGGTTTAAATTTAATATACGGCCTCACCGATAGCCCAGTGTGCCACACGAAATACAAATGTAGAAGTCACTAATATATATCTATTATGTATATAAATGGGAGAATGATCTGCAGGGCGCGGGTATCCTGGCGGCGGCCATGCTGCGCGCGGCCGAGGAGGACGAGGCGCGGCTGTGGCGCGGGCGCGGCGCCTCCGTGGCGGTCATCGAGCGCAACACCTACCGCCACGCCTACCGCCCCGCGCCACAGCACCAGGACGAGAAGTGCACCATCTGTCTGTCTATATTCGAGCTCGACTCCGACTGCAGGTATGTTTGCTCCACGCAGTGGTGTGGCGGTCATCGAGCGCAACACCTACCGCCACGCCTACCGCCCCGCGCCACAGCACCAGGACGAGAAGTGCACCATCTGTCTGTCTATATTCGAGCTCGACTCCGACTGCAGGTATGTTTGCTCCACGCAGTGGTGTGGCGGTCATCGAGCGCAACACCTACCGCCACGCCTACCGCCCCGCGCCACAGCACCAGGACGAGAAGTGCACCATCTGTCTGTCTATATTCGAGCTCGACTCCGACTGCAGGTATGTTTGCTCCACGCAGTGGTGTGGCGGTCATCGAGAGCAACACCTACCGCCACGCCTACCGCCCCGCGCCACAGCACCAGGACGAGAAGTGCACCATCTGTCTGTCTATATTCGAGCTCGACTCCGACTGCAGGTATGTTTGCTCCACGCAGTGGTGTGGCGGTCATCGAGCGCAACACCTACCGCCACGCCTACCGCCCCGCGCCACAGCACCAGGACGAGAAGTGCACCATCTGTCTGTCTATATTCGAGCTCGACTCCGACTGCAGGTATGTTTGCTCCACGCAGTGGTGTGGCGGTCATCGAGCGCAACACCTACCGCCACGCCTACCGCCCCGCGCCACAGCACCAGGACGAAAAGTGCACCATCTGTCTGTCTATATTCGAGCTCGACTCCGACTGCAGGTATGTTTGCTCCACGCAGTGGTGTGGCGGTCATCGAGCGCAACACCTACCGCCACGCCTACCGCCCCGCGCCACAGCACCAGGACGAGAAGTGCACCATCTGTCTGTCTATATTCGAGCTCGACTCCGACTGCAGGTATGTTTGCTCCACGCAGTGGTGTGGCGGTCATCGAGCGCAACACCTACCGCCACGCCTACCGCCCCGCGCCACAGCACCAGGACGAGAAGTGCACCATCTGTCTGTCTATATTCGAGCTCGACTCCGACTGCAGGTATGTTTGCTCCACGCAGTGGTGTGGCGGTCATCGAGCGCAACACCTACCGCCACGCCTACCGCCCCGCGCCACAGCACCAGGACGAGAAGTGCACCATCTGTCTGTCTATATTCGAGCTCGACTCCGACTGCAGGTATGTTTGCTCCACGCAGTGGTGTGGCGGTCATGGAGCGCAACACCTACCGCCACGCCTACCGCCCCGCGCCACAGCACCAGGACGAGAAGTGCACCATCTGTCTGTCTATATTCGAGCTCGACTCCGACTGCAGGTATGTTTGCTCCACGCAGTGGTGTGGCGGTCATCGAGCGCAACACCTACCGCCACGCCTACCGCCCCGCGCCACAGCACCAGGACGAGAAGTGCACCATCTGTCTGTCTATATTCGAGCTCGACTCCGACTGCAGGTATGTTTGCTCCACGCAGTGGTGTGGCGGTCATGGAGCGCAACACCTACCGCCACGCCTACCGCCCCGCGCCACAGCACCAGGACGAGAAGTGCACCATCTGTCTGTCTATATTCGAGCTCGACTCCGACTGCAGGTATGTTTGCTCCACGCAGTGGTGTGGCGGTCATCGAGCGCAACACCTACCGCCACGCCTACCGCCCCGCGCCACAGCACCAGGACGAGAAGTGCACCATCTGTCTGTCTATATTCGAGCTCGACTCCGACTGCAGGTATGTTTGCTCCACGCAGTGGTGTGGCGGTCATCGAGCGCAACACCTACCGCCACGCCTACCGCCCCGCGTCACAGCACCAGGACGAGAAGTGCACCATCTGTCTGTCTATATTCGAGCTCGACTCCGACTGCAGGTATGTTTGCTCCACGCAGTGGTGTGGCGGTCATCGAGCGCAACACCTACCGCCACGCCTACCGCCCCGCGCCACAGCACCAGGACGAGAAGTGCACCATCTGTCTGTCTGCCGGAGCTAATGGTGAAGTGGTATGTTGGAATCGAACCGACTAAAACCACACGGTTTTCCGTCACAAGTGGGTCGTTCTTAGGATATACCCGAAAACCTCCGAGAATCTCTGCAGACCTTGCCCAAGATCTGCAGGCTTTAACCCCTTCCAGATCAGGGAAGCGCGTGAATACGTTGCGACTTCATCTTAGGCTCCTGCAAAGTTAACTGTCAGCCCGACCCGCTACTCCCAGGCTAGCGCTCATGAAGGTCACTCTCCTGGAGTGCCGATTTGGCCTGCCAGATCTTCTATTCCTTACTTGAATGGTATTCAAGTTTTACTGTTCAAAACATCAAACGCTCTTTTTTTTTCAGACGGTTACCATGCATGCATCTGTTCCACATGGAATGTGTGGACCAGTGGCTTAGCACCAACAAGCATTGCCCCATCTGTCGAGTGGACATCGAGACTCATCTTAACAAGGATGCTACTTTCTAAAACTGCAGGTATTCTTACCTATTTTCTACAGGACTCACCATCATACACTTACAAAGGGTATTTTAGAAACGATACATCAGACACTGGAGGATAACTCCATTGTGCCTATAGTTATCAACCTAAATTTAATCAGTGGTCATCCTAAATTTTAAAAAAAATTGGCTCTAATAAGCTTATTTTTTTTTTTGCATTTGTGAGCTGATGAATGAAAATACATAAATGTTTCTCTACACTTTTGAACTTTATGGTTAAGTTCTGATATACACTGCGAGCCCTGTTCAGTGCTCTTACCTTGGGGAGAAATTCGTTCCGTTATGGACCGATAGTATACTGCCGCAGTATCGTAGGGAAATATATGACGCCATAAATAGTCGCCATTTTTGTGCTGTGAGCACTGGCGTTTTCGAGGTAAGGTGCTCTCCGTGCTTTGATCACGTGATCAACTATAATTTTTTTTTCAGTTAAATAATAAACAATTATTTGTTGAAATATGTTCATCCCTCGTATATAACCTCATTTAAACAATTGGGTTATAAACTTATTATGCATTAGGTTACTCGAAAAACAATATTTTCTTGTAATAAAAACTTTACTTACTTTTATTATGTGATTAATTCAATTGACAATTGCCTTGAATATTCAATTTTTAAATATAACTACATGCAAACAATAATTTTTCTTGTTGAACAGATAACTTGTACATTTATATTATAATTATTTTCACGTCAAAACAGCGCCAAAAAACATTGATGACACTATACTGGACTGCGTTCCGTTTTAAACAGTAACCAGTATTGCTAATTATAAAGGAACGCCTTCGCAGTATACTAAATGGACGTCACACCTTACAGTGCTCGCAGTGCATATCGGAACATACACTATATGAATAAATGATTTATTTTCACGATACTATCGTATTTCATGAAATCATTAGTTTGGATGCTCCAGGCACTAATTGACGTTTTTTAATTGGAAACGTAAACCTAAACGAAAAATTAAGTTGTTATAAATTAAGTTTAATTAATTAAGTCTAATATAACTATTAACCCTAATATTTACAGGTAATTTGGCTAGATTATTGCATTAAAATTCATCAATCATATCCATTACACGGCATGTTATCAGTCCATATGTAGCTAGAGGATCAGGAAGTAGATATCTCTCTCACTTTCTTCAATATCTTTTATTTCAGCTTCCTGTCAGATTTTATATCATCCTTCAGCTTATCCTGAAGTTGAGGAGAGTTTATAATGGCCTGCTGTTGCAGCTCCAGACTCTCCTGCTGCAGGTCGTGTGTGAGCTGTTTCTGCACATTGCACGTCCTGTCAACACACATACTGCCACTATGTATATACACACACACAATATGAAATAAGGATAAAATATTTTGTTTATAACCTTTTGTTATTTTATCTATTATTACAATGTTAGAAGTTAAAAGAAGTGACTATTGTTGTTTTAAATATTAATACATAAAATATCTAAATAATTTGTATTAAAGTTAATTTATAACAAGAGCAATTTGTTAATTTTGAGCACACCTAACAAAAATATAAGAAAAAAGGAAAAACAGTTTTTTAAACATTTGTCATAAAAACATAACATGCTTTAATAAAAACTTTTTATACATTTACTGTTGGTTATTTACCTGCATGCATGATCTATTCTTTCGCAAATGGCATCTGATGCAGCAATGTTTCCTGATAAATATGATATTTCTGCGGCAACTGTTGCTAATTTTTCTGCATAATCCATGTAACCTACAAAAACAAAAATAAGTTATAATAACACTAGGCTTGGGAAATGTTAGTTAAACAGTTAATAAAGGACTAATAACTATGTTAAAGACATTTTTCAAGTCAAACACAAGGAAGTTAAATTGGTCACTAATTTTCTGTATAGCTGTATTATTTTATAATCAGTTTAATTTAAAATTTAATATCTGTTATGTAGATAACACACCTCTAGTAGAGGATGTGTGGTTATTTTCTCAGGAAGGGTGTCAGAGGTGTCTTTCAGTACTATTCTTTTTTTATTATTTAGCTCAAATCTTTAAGTGGTGTACAAGTTTATGGGTCCACAATTTTAGAAACCCATCATTACCTACCTCATAAAATAAATCATCAAATTTATTTCAACAGAAAATGTTATTTGTTTGATCTTTATTTTAACTTAAAATATAAAGAAAGCATTGCTGTGACGCCGGTTTTCTGTGAGGCTGTGGTATCACTCTGGTCGAGCCGGCCCATACGTGCCGAAGCATGGCTCTACCACTTAAAAATCCCAAATGGTATTTTTAATGACAACCTCAGTGATATAAGAAAGCATTTTATACCCTATCATTAGGTCACTGAAACTTTTATAGAACTGTCTTTTTTTAAAGAAACAAGCATCTTCTATTTCTAAATAGGCAAAGATAAAAAAGTTAAGAATCATTTTCTTCAATGTTTGTCTACACATTTTTTTTCAGTTTAGTAGATACTAAGGAGCTCAAGTGTTATCTCAAAAAAAAAAATTTAAAACTTTCTAATATTAATGATTATGGTCGCATTTCGACCACTCACGACATTCGAACTATTAAATTCCTGTAAAAAAGTTTAAAGAATATTAAAAAACTAAATCTCAAATATTAATTTAGTAAATTTATTAATAAACATACATATAAAAGCTTGAGTGTTGATGGTAAATAAAAAATAATAAATAATATTATTTAAATGTAATTGTAGTGTATTCTTGCTCTTTCTATATGAACTTATATTTGATTACTTGTATCAAAATTTTCCAATGAAAAAATCCATTAACTTCATAATAATAACACTTTTAATTACTCAACTTTAACACCCATATCGCAATTTTAATATCAGATTTTCTGCTAATTAAGAAAGGATTTCGTATGAGTATCATGAAGGAACTGAAATCATCCTTATTAAATAGGGAGGTGTATTAGGGTTAAATAATATGCTGTATGGCAAAGAGAGAATATGCACTTAATGTTTGATAACTTGTTTCAAAATTTGTTTTCCATAGACTTCATAATATTAATATTTTATATTAATCAACTCCAGCATATTACCTTTCGGTTTAAAGGATTTTTCATCTGAAAATAGCTGTGTGGTAAACATTCTGATTTATTATTCTGTAAAAACATGTTTTTTTAACTAAACTTTGATGATGCACGATGAACAGTCAACAAAGTAGTGATCAATAGTTCAACAAGAAGTCTGTTTTGTATGAAACCATTTGTTTAATATTCATTCACAATTAGACATTGTAGTTGCAACTTTTTAATAATCTCCAGTCATTGTATATTTTATATACCAACTCACAATATTTCCCTAAAACAAGGTTTAACATACTATTACTTTTCTATTTTATTTATAATTTAGATATTATTAAATATCAAATGTTAATTCACTAGTAATAGGTACACTTTCGTTTGAAAATAATTAATGATATAGATAACAACACAACACCATGACAATGTGGTATGTATCAATAATACCAAATATTGTTACTTGTTATAAATTACTTGATATTAGTCATATAACAATTCTGACAAAACTTATACATGAAATACGGAAAAAAAATAACTAACCTGAAAATTGACAATCCTTCGTCATTTTAGTTTTTGTGTATTAGTCTTTAGAATAAGACAAAATCCACCAAAAGAGACCCATTTCACTGTTAAATAAAAAATAAACTCCGGAGAATGCTTCATATGACCTACCACAAACTATGTAACTTTTAATTGGTCTGTGGTGGTGGAGCTTATGGGCATTAAAGGAAAAAGTGCGAAAAAATGTAATGTTTATCATATTATACTGTTTATCACATACTGAACTCTATGAAAACGTAAATTATCATGACTAGAAAAGAGACAAATATATTTTTTGTTATTAAGTGTTTATTTGCATTCTATTTGTATGAGTACAAATTATATACGCAAATCAGGGCATATCCTCCCTTCTTTTATTAATGGTTAAAACCTTTTAAAAACCCACAAAAAAAAACGAAATTTATATAAGAAAATATACTTACTAAATAAAGTGCATAGATTATGTTTTAAATCACACAATGATCCTCTAACAGCAACCAGCTGATCCCAATGATGTGGGGGAGTTCCATCCTCTCCCCATTCTACAGCTTGTTTTACCAGACATATTTCCCTGGTTAATGCTTCCCGTAACCTAGGTCAAATTTACATAAAGAATAATAATTTCTTTAAAGGTATTGATAATTCTATGGCTTATTTTTAAAAAGAAATAGGTGATGTCAAATGATTCTGCCTATTTTTGACTTGATATCAAAAACATTTCAGCAATTGCTGGTTAAATTTAAAATACATACTTATTAGAAAAATGTGTGTAATAAAATCATTAGTAACTATTTATAACGATGCAGTTAATGTGTAGCCTATATACAATAGTTAACTATGCATAAGCTAGTCTCATATTTTCTAAATCTATGTGAATGACTTTGATGCCTATTCGAAGTAAAAGTGAAATACCTTTCACTAGTGTCTTGTATTGCGACTAGTGTGACAGTTAAAAGTTGTGTAGCTGCATTTACGTTGATAGTTGTTGCTTGGCGAATTAAGAACTCGTGCTCAAGGCTACCTTCTTCCCACAGCACATCAAACTCTTTGCGTTTGTCCTCACAAAAAGCTGCGGTGGTCAACAGCCCCATGGTTACAGGAGCAAAATGTCGACGTTTAGTCACTATTCGCTTGCCGTGGGGGTAAGCATATTTAAGAAATTTATAGAGACTATATCTAAACATAGTATTTGTATGATGGATGCAGATAAATCTGGTAATGAATTAATATTGTAAGTGTTTTTATTTCATTGTTGTTTATTTTAGTAAAAATTTGGTGACAACTGCCAGCAATGGATTGAGGTTATATTTTAATAAAAATAATTGTCTGTCAAATTGTCATAAGTGACAATAGTTATGTCAACTATGACCATAGAGTGAGCAGTATAATTAAGTAGACCCGTGAATAGTTTTGACGTACGTCATAATTATTATTAATTGCTTGCTGGACTTGCAACTTGCACGACGTGTTTTGCATCCAGCGAGTACCCCCACCGCATGCTTATGTATATAATATACAGTATATTGCCAATTTGTGGACAATTCCCCAAAATGCGGGGAATTTCAAACCGATTGACAACACCATTGTAACAGTGCTTTCTGCAAAATAATAAATGATTTGATTTAATTGGGGAATTTATGGGGAGACCATTAATGCGAGGAAAATACGGTAAATCGGGGATTTTTAGCCTTATTAATTACATTACGACTCCAGGTTTTTTCTCCCCAAACTGGGGAATTTGACGATTATTTTGGGGTAATTTAGGAAATTGGCATTGGTAACAGCACCGTGGCCTTGACGTACGTCGGCATGCGTGTGTATGCTACGTCGGGCACCGCGTCTTTGGCGGGACGTACGTCAGGCACGAAGGTGAGTATAGTACCGTACTCACTCATTGTTGCGTTGTGTCATGTTTGACACAGGCAGTGTTAATACTCACAGGTATCTAGAAAAAATCTTAGAGCCACAGGTAGTTCAATTTGCGCCATTTATAAGCGAGTATTTAAATGCACGACAACCCACCGCGAGACACACACGATTAATATTCAGCGATTACGATGGCCAGGTCGTGGTTCTGACCTGAATCAAATCGAACACATCTGGAACAATCTCAAAAAGTTGTTTCGAAATCGTAGACCAGCTTTTACGACCATCAGAGAGCTAAAAGCTGCAGCTGTTGAGCAGTGGGAGAATATACTAAAGAGAGATTTAACACATAATGGACAGGCTTCTAAATCGATTAAAAGAGGTTATTAAGGCCAGGACATGAAACAACCATTATTAATGTGACAATTAAAACGCAGATTTTTTCATATTTTTCTAAAAATAAACCATTTCATATCCGACTCCTGTTTCATCATTTTGTAAGGGGTTCACTTAATTTAGTATTGTAACAAAAACAATTAAATTACAAAGGAATCGACATGTAATAGATGGCCGGTAATTTATGTCTCCGAGTGAATATACATATTCGTAAACATTTATAATTTATTCTATATTTTTTTACCAAACAAAATATAGAATAATCAATCAGTAAAAGTCGATAAGAAGTTTGTCACGCTGCTACATCCCTAAATCGAATGCGGACAATTTCGCAAATGACGGGCCCACCACAGCAAAGTCGATATTTACCAGGCCAGGCCCACTCCCCTCAGTAGGTATGAAGCTACAGGTACCTGGCAGCGCCGACGAGTCGTGCGAAATTCAGTGGGCTGCCACGCGCCGGCCAAGTAGCACGTTACTTCGATACTCACTCAAGCACTACGCGCCAGTTAGATAGGTACTCACAAGTTCTGTTTACAAGGTCAAGTTTAGTTTTGAATAAGTAGGTATATTTATTTATTAGGACTACAACAACTGACACACATCTTCTATAAATAATAAATTTGAAGTGTCCGTTTGTAATGTCATAATGACAGTTTTTTACTAAATGCATCTGCATGTTTACACGGTACTTATACCACAAAAATACTTTTCACACTTTTGTCTGTCTGTCTGTTTGTTCCGGCGGCTAATCTACGGAACAGATGAACCGATTTCCACGGGACTTTCACTGGCAGATAGCTGGTGTTATAAGGAGTAACTTGGTCAAGTTTAGCTTTGATAAGTATTTTTATTTATTAGGACTACAACAATTTTGTCTGTCTGTTTGTTCCAAGTAATCTCCGAAACGGGTGGACTGATTTCCACGGGACTTTCACTGGCAAATAGCTGGTGTTATAAGGAGTAACTTAGGATACTTTTATTTGAAAAAAGAATTAGGGTTCCGCGATTTGAGTCGCATATACTACACTACCTAGCTAAACACCTAAAAGAGATAGTTTTATTCCAAGGTACACACTAACGTATGCCAAATGCCTATCTTCTTAGAGATTAAAGTCTTTAATAAAGTTTCATCTACGTAGGTACTATTAAGTAAATACCTAGCCTAGGTTTATTTAAAACTTCATTTGTTCACAAAAGTAAAGTAATAGGCACATAACTGGTTATTAAATATTTAGATTAATTATTTACAGAATACGTCATCTTACGGGACCCGAACTTCATCAGAACAGATGAGTTAAGCGATAGAAAGAGAGTCTTAGGTTAATAAAACCCTTTGGTAATTGGCGATGTGCGATCTGAATAGCACCGAAGCAAGAGTCGCTATTTATTTAAATGGTATTGCGAAGAGGTCCTTCTGTACTGTTACTATTATGTATTCTGTGCATTTACCGACGGCGGATGACGTCACGACTGTGACTAGTGCTTTGACTAATTAATTAGAAATATATGAATTACATTTTGTTATTTTTGTCTGCTCTTACATTTCTTGGTAACTACTGTTTAATCGTGATTAGTTTGGGAAACAGATGATATTAAATAAAACTTAATGTTGTAAGTGATTTATATTTTTTATTTATTTATTTATTATCACAACTAATAACTGTAGTTACAAAGGTTATACATTATTTATACACATTAGTTATATATGGGTCTCGATATTTTACTGTAAAGAAATAGGCTATACAGCTATAATTATTTGGTTATCGATACGCCTTGGAATCCTTGATTTTCGTAGATATTCGAGGTGAATGTATGGCTTGGCGTGAGGGGTACGCCAATGCATTTAAGGCCTGGCGGTCAAAAGGTTATACAATCAGCTGTCTTGACGGCGCCGAACGTTTAAGGTAATTCACAGTACCGTACAAAAATAATACCTACGTTTGTAACGTTTACATTGCGTAGCTCAAAATCAAACTAATAACAGTAAATTCTTAATCTCGCAATTTTATGATGAACTAAGTAGTGTATAAAAAGCTTCTTTGCCTCTTTATGTGTGTCCTACTAACTATTACTGTATACGGCTTGTGTTCTGAAGAGCTGTTTGATATGATGCGCACCTACCTTCCTTTTGTTATCGCACTATTCGCCACGAGTTGTTTATCTTCACATATTAAAACTAGAACGTACTCTACGGTTCGACATGATTTCCTCCCTACCATGGTTTTTAAGATGTTGATTATTTTGGTTATTTACTAAAGTTTTTGATTAATAAGTTTTTGTTTTGTCGTAATTAAACTGTTATTGATAATACAAAAATATATTTTTTTATTTATTCCCCTTTCAAAACTAGTTTTTAAAGCAGAGGACATTTTGATAATTCGACTTTTTATTAGAATAGGTCTACGTTTGGCCGCCAACTCACCTGATGTTAAGCGTCGATGCGGCCGAAACCGGATGGTCACGCAGTCTGAGAATCGGACAATTTGAGAATAGGACATTATGCGAATCGGACGTACTGCACCTGAACCCACCAATGGTTCATGAGGAGAGTTTTAGTGAAAATGGCGTTTTAATGCCACTTATCGATTGAATAAAATTTAGTTAATTTTCTGGTTGTTTACCTTGTTGTCTTAAGATCAAATTAAAACAATTTTCAAAAAGGGATGTAATACCCTGTTACGCCCAAGTCCTGTGGTAGCAGCAGTAGTCTAAGATGTACCATTTATTGGTTTCTTCTATTTGTGTTTATGTGAGAGGGTCGAAGAGCTAATTTAATGCGCTTTATGAAGTAATTACATATTTTTGTTAAATGCAACATTTATCCCGCAAGTTTCGTCCTGAAACGTGACCTACGTCCAAGCCCTACGGTACGCCTTTAACAGTTCGACTTGAAAAACGGTGGCGGCGATTATCGCGTCTGTCACCGTGTTAATGCACTGTCACTGAAACACATGACGTGAGTAGTCTCTGTGGGCTTGAGAAGTTGAATCGATGTTGAAGTTCAAAACTGCAACGCCTCGGTCTACAGCAGTAATCAGTTTGGTTGAATCAAAATCCAGACTGTACACCGGTGACGAGTTTCGTTGAGTAAAGTACATCTGGAAAAGATAAAGACGCTAAATATTTATACTTACATCTGTAAGTTGCAAACATGCTTGGCTTCTTTGATTATATAATACCAATAATAATAATAGATGGAATACCATAGATGTTTGATCGGTGCTCAAAAAATGGCACCAACTAAACACAGTTTTGCTCTCAGACGCTTCGCATCCATAAACTAAACTATATTATACTGAAATAGACTGGCAACTTGTTTTGTATAGGTCAGCGCCTCTGAACGCAAAGCAAGGGAACTTTAGTTCCCTACTTGACCTATAGAGGCGCTGACAACAGGTGTAAAAATGTATTGTTATTATCGCTTTAATGTATAATTATGAGAACAGAATAAATAACTCAAAAGTCTAATTACTTTATTAATAACATATTTTATTATCATTTCATTTACAAGACTTTAGAATGTTTAAAGCATATAGGAACTGTCACTGTCAATACATTTCTATAAAATGTAGAACAGCTTTCGCCTGTAAGAACATGGATCACTTATTTGCACCAATTCATAACGAAAAATACTCTACTATTACAATAAATCTTATCACTTTTATAACAAACAACGAATAATTTAAAATATTTAATAAATAACAAATCGGCGATTTTTTTCTGACATTTGACATTTCGACAGAGACCAGAGTTGCCAGCTTAAATGTGTGACGATGAAATATGGTAACCTAGAATACCAGTTTTATGTATCAGGTGAAGATGGCTCTTTTAAAACAATAAAAATTTGTTCACCAGTTGCCAGGGCATGCTTCGCGTCCGCGCTAGCGATGTGACGTTTCAAGTGTAGCAAAAAAAATGCGAATAATACAATTAATTTAAATATTGAAGAAACGATTCCTCGCCTCCAAATTTGTTTTTTATTTCAATATTACTTAGAGTTTATGTTTACTTTGAATAAAAAAAAATTTCTAAATGAAAAAGGCGGCTCTCATTATAACATTTGTGTAATTATTGTTTGTAACTTTAAGCGTTACCTAACTACTAGCGTAAGTTGTTTAGTTATGGCTTATAACTAAACAAAAATGTTTCGAGGAAATAGTAGTGAACTGGGGGAAACTTGTACATCTAGAAGAATCAAAGAACGGTGCTACGGATTTTTAACTGGAAAGATGATGCAAGGTCCGGCAGGCCGATAGAAGTGACTACCGATAAGAACATTGAGACCAGAAGCGTAGCGTGGCTTACAGGGGCCCTGTGTCAAAACTAGTTGGGGGGCCCAAATGAAGGGTAAAGATTTTTCACAAAAGAAACAAAAATGCTTTAAACGGGGGAATCCCGCAATAACCGATGTAGGATGTTGCAAACTTCTGGGCGCACGCTTAACCCGGGAAAAAAAAGATTGCTTTTTTGACTTTTGTTATTTCTGAAGTGAAAACTCTATAGGCAAATATGTCAGTTTTTTTCCCGGGAAGCACGAGATTAAGTGATTGTGGGTAACATTTTACTAATTTTTGCTTACACACATTAGGGGCCTCTGTAGCCCGGAGGCCCCGATTCATTGATACGGTTGATACGGCGGTAGCTACGCCCCTGATTGAGACTGTACGAAAATTATTGAAGGAAGACCGACGTGTGACATATCGAGAGATCGAGGAAACCTTCAAGTTAAGTGCACCAAATGTTCATGGGACTCTTCACGACCTACGGAAACTTTGTTCACTCTAGTACCGCACTTGACGACTGATGCGTTGAGACAGCAGCGTGAGATTTAGTCTCGTGATATGTTAAAAAATTTGAAGACGACCGATCTAACTAATTAAGTGAACGCGATTGTTACATTGTGATGACACCTGGCTGTATTATTTAAGTTCCTACTAAATCTCAGAGTAAAGTGTGGGTGTTTGAAGAAGAACCACCGCCGACGTCTATGAAGTATTAGAAGCCTTAAAAATTAATGATCAAACTCAAGACCTGATATTTGACTTTTGTATCAAGATAATGCACATCGAGCCGACAAGATTAAGGACTATTTGCACCAAACTGGAATCAAATTTATTTAGGATTTAGTGCCATGCGACTTAGCACTATTCCGGTATGTAAAAAACAGCTAAAGGGACGCAAGTTTTCGAGCGATGAGGAGCTTATAGGAGCTTTTGAGGAAATATGCGGCTGTATTCCAGAGGGATACTGGGTGGGTTGTGTTTAGCACCTGGTTTACATGTATGAACACCTGTATTACTGCCAGTGGAGACTACTTCAAAAAAAATATATTTTTCAAAGCTCCACCAAACTTATGTAGCGCCCTAGTATATCCTGACTATTTGAAGCGATTTTTGTTAGGAAACGTGTATTTATGGTACATTTCATCGAAGTTAGGCTTTATTAATTCAAAAGGGAATATTTTTTGGGCTAATATATAGAATAATATAAAATATATAATGAAGTTACCTGCACGTGACTTCTGGAGTTGCGTGAATCGAATAACACGCATCGAGAATATTCAGCAGAACCAACTACAATAGCATTTTCGCCATCTGTTTTTACACAGTATAATGTTGATAGGAATGGATCTCTTGCTTTATACACCTGAAAATTGAAATTACACAAATTTATTTCATGTAAGACAAATAGTGACGACGCTCAATGAGGTATAACAACGCGAACTTTGTGGGAGAGCCATTCTTCTTCGTGGGAGAGCCATGCTTCGGCACGTATGGGTCGGCCTCACAAAAAACCGGCAGTGAAGCAATGCTTGCATTGTTTTTCGCCGAATGAGTGAGGTTATCCGAGGCCCTAACCCTTCCCTCTCTCCCCTCCTCACCCCCCATTTCAACCTTCCCCTACTCCCACCTCAAAGGCCGGCAACGCACTTGTGACTCTTGAGTTGTAGATGCTCATGGGCAGCAGTACTCATTTACCATCAGGTGACCCATCTGCTCGTTTGCCACCTATATCATAAAAAAAAAACAAAATAAAGAACTGCCTCAAATTTCATAACAGGTATGCGGGGCGTACATAAAGCTTTAATTAAATTTTAACATGAATATGTCAAACAATAATGAGTAATGATTTATTATTTATTTATTTATTTATTTATTTATTTACTTTTCTTTCCAAGTACTTCAACTATTTTAAAAGTGGAAAAAATTGGACAAAAACCTATTCAATATGTTCGATTGGTTGAACAGACCGTTGAACATATTGGAGTAGACGCTTTAAAACGTATATCAAATCTTCCGCACAATCACACAAGATCTTTGTTAAATGGATCTTTGTGAAACCAAAGTATCTGTCTAATTAAATATATTTAATAAAATACTGTACCCCTTGATGAGATCTTGTATCCAAAAGTTGAAGGAATCCGGAGTGAGTTACATATACTACTGTATTCTCATCATGCCACTGAATGTCACGAACTGATTGTCTATGATTCATTGTATCCTTAGCTGTCAGTAACATCTTAGCACTGCAATTAGCTTAAAAACTAGTACATATATTTAAATTTATTAACATTGTACATGGTCAACTCAAGAACTTCTGCTAGAAGATAATAAAATAAGCCAAACAACCAAGACTGTAAGGACTTTTAAGGACTGTAAGGACTTACTAGCATTTGAGCGGCAGTTTTGAGTAAGGCCAAGATGCATATTGTTTCGCAATTCAATTTTTTAAATTTTTATTCCTATACGTTGCACATTTTTTGTCGGACACATACACTAGTATATTCTTTGCAAAATAACTTAAATAAAAAAAAAGTTACTGTAGGTAATAAATAAAATAACTACCCGAAAATCGTCACGTTCACCGCGTCGGACTCGGTACAAGATGCATAATTTTTGTCGGACACTTGTACCTGACGACTTACAATATACAAACGAGATGATTCACCAAGTATTAGCTTGTAGGTAATAAAAAAACCTACTCATGAAAATTCGGCAAGTTGCGCGAGTCGGACGCTGGAACGGTGGCGACCATTTTGTCCGACAAGCATTATTTATTCAATTTACCGTTATTATCTTGTAATTAGAATAAAAATTTATTGGTAGGTAATAAAAAACATACTATCGTTAAATCGACATGTTTGCAGGGCTGGGGAGTAAAAATGCTGCATATTTCAGACTTGCCACGTGCAAAAACTTGTCCGACTCAGTAATACGAATAGGTCGGCTAAGTTTTAGCTTGTAGGTAATAATTAAAAAAATTGTTCCAGGGCCCACGGACTAATAGCTATGTATGCAGGTCTTATTTTTATTTCTTTATTTTTTTAGATGACTCGAATTTTTAATTGTACGATAATAATATGCATCTAGGGAGCTCTATGCTGTCATATTTTTCTTTCAATATTGCTTTGCATCTTAAGGTTTACTGCTAAACAGTTGATTTATATACTACTACTAGCTGCACCCCGCGGTTTTACCCGCGTAAGTCCCTCGTTAAATTTCCTTAACTTTTTTAATTTCCCGTACAACTTTCTTAATTTTTTCTTTCATAAGAACCTTCTCCTGACAATAACAAACATAAAAAAAAGAATTAGCGAAATCGGTTTAGCCGTTCACGCGTGATGCCGTGACCAAGAGAAATAGGGATTAATTTATATATATACTAGCAACCCGCCCCGGCTTCGCACGGGTAGCTGAGACATCTTCAACAATCATCAACATATTTCAACCAATTTACACAAAACCTTAACAAATTATATACCTGAACCTTCCTCATGAATCGCTCTACCTAGTGGTGAAAACCGCATGAAAATCCGTTCAGTAGTTTTTGAGTTTATCGCGAACAGACAGACAGACAGACGCGGAGGGGGACTTTGTTTTATAATATGTAGTGATATAGATTACTAGCAGCGCCCCGGGGTTTCACCCGCGTAAGTCCCGATCTCGTGGGAATATCGGGATAAAAAGTAGCCTATGCGTTAATCCAGGTCTCTAAGTATCTAACTTCTAAGTTTCATTGGTTTTTGCGTGAAAGAGTAACAAACATCCATCCAAACTTTCACATTTATAATATTATTAGTAGGATTTTAAAAGAATGAGTTCCTTACTTATTAACATCAAGAATCACTGGTTGACTGTTTCCTTTAAGGCCAATAGCAAGGCGGTCTCCCATTCTATTAAGAGATAAACATTTGGTGCCAGTACAGTCTTGTAAAGGAGTATAAATCACATCTGCAAAAGCAAAAGTTTCATAAGTAGTTATTCTAACTATTGGCTACTTATGACGTTTACAAATTGTGTGGTTTATTAAAAAGAAAGGTTCATACCCTCCATGGTCATACTCAGTTCACCAATAATTGTCTTTATACTTCGAAGTGTTTGATAAAGTGTTATCAATATAAGAATATGCAAGAAATATAGTAAGTATGTCTTGCAAACATTATTCAAATATGCTGTAAGTTGTATGTTATAAGTTGGATGTGCCTGTGTATCTGTCTGTGGTACGATGTAGCTCCCAAATGAATCAACCGATATAAGCAACTTTTTTTAATTGAAAGCTGACTTGATCGAAAATGTTCTTAAATATAATTCATTAAACTACGTTCAGCCGTTCAAAGATCATCAGCACTTTTCTAATCATTGAAGGGATTTTCGAGTCAAATTGAAAATTATGATTATATTGTAAGTGCTTCTTTGCTTTTTAGGTCTAGAAAAACTAGCAAAGGACATATATTATTAATTAATAAGCAAAAAAATTAGGCATTCTCCCTAGTATTTTGGTTATGTTAACAAGACCTGCAATTTACAAATAAATAAAATTGAAATCTGTGTACCTACTTGTAATTAAAAAAAAATCTTTTAAATTTGCATCTGTCTGTTTGTTCTGGTTAACCTCTGAATTGGTTAGACCGATTTTCGAGGGACTTTCACTGGCAGATAGCTGATGTTACAATGAGTAAGGCTTAGGCTATGTTTATTTCGGAAAAATAATTAAAGTTAAAAGCAAAAAATATACAAAAGTACATGTGAGTGGAGTAAGCGAAGCGAAGATACAGAACACACCTATCAAAAACATGAAATAGCTGAATCGATATCGATGGGTTACTGAAACACTGCATACAAATTGCCCCCCTTTCTTTTAGTTATTGTCATTAGCTAACTGACTCATTAAGTAGTAAGTAGATATGATTAATATTTCTATTTCTATAAAGTATAAGTGCTTACTTTGATTGCCATTTTGTACGAAACTAATTTCATTACCAGTCCTCAATGTACATAAGAGTATATTGGAACTACTGCTTGACCCACTCACAATTGACAACTGATCTCTACTATCAATTACTTCAACGGCTGAAACTTCTGCTAGGCCATCTTCATGGCAGTCTTTTATGTGGCATTCCAACTTAGGTCTTTTGTTTATATTATTCAGTCTATATACAGCAACACAGCCATCCCTTAAATAAATTAATTTAATAAAGATTATAGCAACGGCACACTAACATTGAATCAGCTTAATACCCTAAATACATCCTTGTGAAAGAATAATAAAATTGTATAAAAACTAAGAATTCCTAGATTTTAAGCAGTTTACATTTACTTTAAATACCAAGTTGATAAATATTCTTTTATATTCACTTTGCAGTGCATAACAAACAATAATAGATTTGTTTTTTTTTTGTGCTAGTAAACAAAGTAGTAGTACATAGTACGAATTTACAGCAGTATTAAGTATGTACACACATTTACAATACCACTAAAACTTAAAATATATACCAACCTATTTCCACAGACAAGTAGATTGTTTTTTAAAACAAATCGAGATACATCATTAGTTCTCACATCATGTCTCAATACTTTAGGCACATCAATTTTCCATAGAGGTTTATTACAATTTGGTACTCCTTTATTATCTGTTTGATAACACACCACTTCTGAACCTATGGTAAGTAACAAGATTTCGGAATTATAAAATTTCAACCATGGCATATAATTTGTGTAATGACGAATGAGTTCCTGTAAAAAAAAATCTATATTAACAATTTACATAAACTTATGAGTAGATAAGGATAAATGCCCAATTAAATATTATTAATACCTTCCTTTTATAGCACCCATTGTTCCAGTTACGTGATATTCTACACCGGTTATACCATGATATTACATTAAACCACCTGAAATTTATCTATTATTAAATGTTTATTTCCTGAATAATGACTATAAACAAAGTGTCCTGTGCCTGTACCTGTTGCCTTCACGGTCTCGCAAAATAACTGAACTGCGACAGAATGATCTCCAGATCCTACTATCGGTTTTAATAATATCTCTTAATGTTTTGCAAGTTAGCATTACATTCCGAAGATCAGATGTATGTAATTTTCTAAAAATATGTACCAAGATATCAAGTGGCAGTGACAATAAATCATCAGTCATCATAGTTGGTATTAATAAAGTGGATTTATTTAACGTTATATACGCATCCTCAAAAATGTAATTTTAAGGTATCTGAATCTACTATATTTCCATTAAAACCAACATTTACACTAAATTGATTTTATCTCATGATTTGACAAATGTCAGATTGACGTTTGTGAATTCATTGACATAAAACATGGACCATGGACTAGCCCATGACCAAGTGTTCTGTGCCCATGACTACGTACGATGTACGATTGGTGCAGCGAGATAGTTTATCCGTTAAAAAAAATCTTCCGCCCACTTTTTTTACGGCATATGGAAAAAAATTGTAAAAATGGCTAAGTATATTTTTGGTTGTAAAATTAGCTAAGTATATTTTTGGAAAGCAAATTTCCTCGTAACCTATGTGAGAAAAATGGGAAAAGGTCCATAAAACAGGCTTCTTGCGATATATAAAATAGTGATAAGTAGTGTAGATAAATAGTGTAAAATAGTGCTTGAAGAAACGAAAAAAATGAGCTTTTTTGAGACCAAATCAGTCCATAACTTTTTGTACAAAAAATAAAAACCGCCATTTCTGGGCTTTCAGTTAGGCTTCTAATGGTTCTGGAAACTTTTTTTCTGTTCTTATATTGTAGGTATTAGTGATACCCAGCTATGATTAAAATTTGGTGAAAAAAATTTCATTCATTTCAGTCAGTGGGATCAGTGTAAATAGTAAAATAACACCAAATAAATCGCGATAGTATCCGTTAAAAATAGTTTTATTTCAATGTGTAACATTCGCGTAAACTTTCGACAATATCAATTTGTTGTAAGTTTTGTCACAATTTGCAAAAACGTAAAAAACGTGTTTTGCGAGAATGGCGGAGAAATCGCCAATCAAATCAAGTCAATTAAGTATTTGACGCTAATTTTTAATTCCAAAAGTTTTTGCATCCAAAATTCTACATTTGTTTTATTTTTATCTAGAGATTAATGAACTTCTTCCATGTTCTAAAATCTCGATTATTAAACTTAATATTCTAAATCTTACTAAAAGTTTTAATGCAATGGCATTAAACCACCACTAGTGTTTGTATCTTTGGCGTATAATTATGGTCCGTGACCGTAGGTGGACCAGCGGCCGGTAGGTATTTAGCTCTCGCAAGTACATCGAGTGACAAAGGCCTGGCCTGGCCATATCTACAAAACTATCGTGTATATCTACAAAAAAAATTGTGCTTAAGGTGGCTGCCTTTAGGGTTGTACTTTTATAGAACAAATTGCATGGTCGATATTGATATTCAACTGAAACTTGGAACAATTGAAAAAATAACTATTGAGTTAAATGATTTAGTTTTGCGAATTAGGTGTTTATTGTATGTTAAAATCTGAACCTGGCGGATAACGAACAACGAGAGCATTCCCAAAAATGGTTGACGTCAGACAGGCGGCAGGTCACAAGTCTTAGCAAAATCCCTTACAGTATGTCTTCTTCTTCTACATACTACTGGAAATAAGACATGGTTGTGCCGATCCCATATTAGATGTGACACGAGAAGGAGAGTGATTATTAAATAATTTTATTTAGAGTCCACAAGTGGTCGCCCAAACCTATAACCTAACCTAACTATTAAAAAAGCAATTGTAAGCACCTAGGGAATAAGCTCCATCCAAAGAAAAATGTTGCAAAAACGGGGAAAATTTACAAACGCGGACGAAGTTGCGTGGATCAGCTAGTGGTTAATATAGTTCAACAACATTTTGCAAGTAAATTGAAAAACATGTTTAGCCATCCTGTTAACGACAGCATATGTTGTACAGATTTGCATGAATCTAAAATGGTTAAATTAATTGTGCATTCATACTTAAGCATGCGTTTGCAAAGATACTTCAGAAGTCTTAATGATAAAAAATTAAGTGATATATAATATTTAGCCATACATAATCACGCGTTTATTACTTATGTTTTTTATGTGATAAAGGCCCGAAACGATCGTGAACGTAGGTCAAGACTATTCACGATCGTTTTGCATCGTGCATCGTGCGTGTTCTTGGCGGGACGTACGTCAGACACGATGATGAGTAGGGCCTTTAAGTCGTAAAAACGTTACAGAGTTTAGTATACAGACAACAGAGATTAGTATAGATTATTACTTAATTATGAATATGTATAAATATTTTATTTATGAAGCTCACATACCAGTTTTTCTTGTATGAAGATAATGAACTTGACTTACCTTATTTTCAGGAGTGTCCATTGGTATAAAAAATATTGACATTAAAGGATAAAATTCCAATTTCAATTTTCAAGGTCAAACTTTTCGATTCGCATGTTTACTGTGTACTGGAGACCTCCAGTGTTAGTGTGCGTGTGTTACTTCTTGGTTTAGGGTATCCCAAAACCCAATAAATCAGCACTGAAGTGTAAAAAGGAAAAAATAGGCAGTCATGGGACTGCCGACAGAAGTGAAAACTTAAACGAAACGACGAACTTAAAACGTCACATTAGCAAGTTGGTGACATTAATTAATAAGGAGCTGACAGAACTCAATGTATTTTTATACTCAATTAGCGCCCTCTAGTGGATCTATATATGTATTATTAGCGTGACGGTCACGAGTTTAGTGCTTTTTCCATATAGCAACAGTGCACAAAAAGATGTTTTCACTTCAAAAATCTAATTTGCGGGTCTGTGTTACTAATCTATGGATTTTTGACGTTAACTGACGGACTGACATGACAGATAATATAAATAACGACAGCTGGCGTAGAAAAACGTCGCGACAGCAGAATAGCTAAATGTCAAAAAGTTAATGTAAAATAATGATGGACGATTAATAGTGTGATGTATTTTCTCTTCGTAGGGCAGTATATAAAATAAAATTGGGTAGAAACGATCGCAAATTATAATATGTAGTGAAAAAACTATAATAGTAAAATAGTCCAAAGATTTTAATACATGAGCGCTAATGCTAAGAAAATGGATTTGTAATTTGTTATTGTCTACTTTTACGTCAAAACTGTTGTTGTAATCACTGCATTGCAGTACTGGACGTTATGGACTTGTTTAAAGGTGTGTATGACATAGTATTTAGCTTAGTTTTATGTTTAGTAGTATAAATTATTGTAGCACAGGGGTAAAACTTAGTAATTAATACTTCGACACGATTACGTCGAACTTTATCAAGGCCGAACTGTCCCGTACCAGGCACCACGCGATACAGAGTTTAGAGTTGTTACTACGGTGGAGTAGTGTGCATCATTGTTTAGTGGGTGGATCTCAGTATCATTATATTTTATCGCGAACTTGAATAACAGCAGTTACGCGGTAATTCTGTTACACAGTTTTGTGATCCGGTCAGTGCGCAGTTCGTGATGATCTTTGGCCTCATCTCGCCGCATCGAACTCGCGAATTACGATACTTCGTTAGATTTAATTCAGCAATGTGGTAATCATTGAGTGGATTGATAATAAAGTGATGGTGATTAAATTGTGATTCAAGTGAATTCTAATAAGATATTCCAGTAAGTTCTTTTTACATTTCTTTGATTGTTTATCTGTCAATGACTTAGCGACTTGAATACTATGAGTCATTGTGACCAAATATGTTCAGTGTGTTTTTTCTTCTACAGGAAAATATTCTATATTAATTTTAATATAATAGTACTCAATGAACCTAAACTTGAAGTGAACTGAAGAATCTTGTTTACTGTATTTATAAGTATTATTTAATATAATGAAATATTCACATAAATATGTAGGTAGCATATTTATTTGGATTTTTCATTATATTATAAAATAATTGTTTTGTTGTGTCAACATTTATATTTTGTATTGAGTAATATTGTATACAAATTGAACCTAAAATAATTTAATATTAATGAGATACAGATGATTACTATTATGTTTATGAAATAGAATAACAAAGTGTTTAGTTTGAGCTTGTCAAGGTTATGAGTCTATATTATAGGTACCAATGATATTATAGACCTTCTTACATCTGAGTGGGAAAATAATATTCAGCACACTTATAGAATCAAACATCAAAATTCTGTTATGACTATTATGAACATAGCTATTTAGTTTATAATATCAATTAATTATAATTATCAAGTAAAATAGCTATACTATTTAATTTATAATTGTAAAACTAGTAACAGATGAAATCCTGTATAAGTCAATGTTAGTCATTTGTCTATTAGTGATAAAAGGTCCTTACAGCACAACATTTGTAAATATTTTATTTTCATATCTATAAGTTGAGGTTAAATATATATTTGTGATGATAACATTTCTGTTGGAGTAGAGATTTTTTGTTAATCAATATTTTTAGTTTATCTCAACTGTTGAAGGTGTGATTACATTATTTTAGATGACCCCCATGATGATGACCCCATCTCTATGATTTAACATTTGACACTGCTGTCTATTGCTATATAAGTAATTAATAATCTTTATTTGTTCACAGATATGAAAGGTCCAACACGACCAGCTCCGTCAATTCCTTCCATAGGTGTGAACAGGTACTCTCCAGTCACAAATTGGGATAATGATCCTTTTGGTGCTGATGTTTTTGAACCTTCTCCACATTATACCCAAAAGAAGAAACCACCACCTCGTCCTCCACCACCTAAGGTTGGCACGAAACATTTGGATGTGCCAGCTAAGCCTTCACACTTCATTAGGAGACCAACAGTACTCTCCTCACTCTTGTCGCGAAAGACAAAAACCCCAGTGAATAATGTCCCACAAAATTTAACATCAGATTACAATAGTGATGTGGATAGTCATAAAATGTTTCCTAAGTGTGAACCAAAGAATGCGCAGACAGGTGCTCTGATAGATCTCTCGTCTCCCCCTAGTTCACCTACCTTCACAACACGGTCAAGTAGTGACGGACTTAGTGTGGACAGTTTTGGTTCAGATGCTACTACCTCAACCAATCATCACAATACTCATAATGGAGGTAATGCTTCTCAAGCAGAAAGTGGTTTTGAAGATGATTTTGACCTGTTCCTAAATTCAAAAAGGTCTGTAAATAAAGAGGACACTCTCGAGGACTTTACTGCAATAGATCCATTTTCACCTCAACCATTAGTTAATAAACCTGCTCTAATGAAGAAGCCAACTTTGAGCAGGGATTTGTATGAGGTATCAAGTAACTTCTCAAGCCAGCCCACTGTTCCTTTACTGAAGGGCCCCACGATAATAAGAGCAAAACCATCACGACCCAAGCCTCCAGATAATTCGGCGCTACTAAAGAATACGTTTAAGGGCAATTTTCCAGTAACAATGATGACAGTGAACACTACCACACCTATACAAAAAGTCGCTAATGGATTTGGGGATAGCTTTGTAAGTATTGTAATGGATTTCTTTTTGCTAATGAAACCGATTCAACTAATATTTTCATTTTTAATGCTTTATACTTTTAGGTCTTGCAATATAAATTTTATGTTAGGCACAAACATACCTCTGGCATGGTTATATTAATGATCATGCAAGGTCCTGCCTTTTTAATGTATTATTCTAATTGCTTAATCTTATTTAGGTTTAGTTTTTGATCTAGATATTTTTTAAATTTTAGAACGCATCATGCACTCTAATTAAAAAAAATCTATCTAATCTAAAGGCGCATTTAGGTTTAGCTTTTGATTTAGAATTCTTTTAATTTTAGAGAGGACGACCTCCTAAAGGCGCGAAAAGACACTTTGTTTCGTCGATGTGGGATTAAGAACTTGCGTAATTTTTCTCGCCCTTGGCAGACCGTAATTGATTGCTTAATGTATGTTGTTTAACTAGCTCTAGTAATGTCTCGCACCATTCAGAGGAACAGTAACAGTTAAGAAAGGATAAAAATGTCAGTTTCTACATGATTTGTTGTACCTTCCTATTAATAAAAAGTATTGTACTTAACTCTTGATCTACAACATAGACTCAAGGCAGTTATATTATCATTAACCCATCATCAAACAGATATTTAGTTAAGCGAGTTTTAGACAAATACAAATTGTAACAAGTATTTCTGAATAAAAATTAACTGAATAGGTAGTCGCGTAACCATGCAAAGCTATTTGTGTTCATGACCGTACCATTAATTAAGTTGCTTTAAAATTTGCGCGATAATTATCACGAATGTCCGTGAGCTCTTTGTTTTAATTGCGAGTTTTCGTAAAACGGTTGCAGAGGATATGAGTTATATATTTAATACTTAAATAAAATTATATAACAATAGAAAATATATTTTAGATAGTATACGCAATATCCCTTTTTTACCTTCTTACCTACCTTGCCAGTGCTCGGTTGATGGCAATAGGCTTGCCTTCTATTACGTGAGTGGGACCATATTATCACTCGTGGGACCAAACATATACAGCGGTCGTCGCTATTGTTACAATAAAAAAACAGTTAGTGTCATTAAACTACGCTACAAGCAATAGCTCTAAATACATAAAAATGCACTAAAACGAAATGCATCAAAATATTGTTATGAAATTACCGAACAAGATCCAGAAAACAGTAGGTAAATAAATCGTCTAATAAAGTTGGTAAGAATCATGATTCACGCGGAATAAACCAAGTGACAACGACGTATAAATTGAGACAATTTGAATAGCAAATAGGAAGATCGTTTATCACCCAAATATTTCTGCCTAAGCCAGTTAAAACTACGTTTGTAAGGTTATAAATAGTTGCCGACGTAGTATTTTCAGATTTATAATAGCTATAACCTTCAACGATTTTATGTAACAATTCGCACCAAAAAGCGTTAAAATTTGTGTTGTGAATTTTGAGAATTATTTCACGCACATGCAATAACAATGACTTCATTTGTCACAGGAATCAAAACCGTTCAGCTGGGATGGTCCTGATAGTTCTCCAGATAGAGAACTGTCTCCGGACAGAGAACCGTCTCCGCCTATGCCAACCATTCCGCCTCCTCCGCCGCCTGCAGATGTCGACGAGGAAGTAATAAGTGCCTGGCCAACAGACACTTCTGACTTGGCTACTAATTTCGATCATAGTAATGAAGAGCCACACGCGATAGCTCTGTTTGACTACTTCACAGACCATCCGGACGACTTATGCTTTTCGGTAAGTAGGAAATAAAACGAATAAACGTAATCATAATTAAAGAACAAAATTGATGGTGTTACCTTACTACAGCATATTTACACCGCATGGGAGGGATCGCGAACGAAGTCGCAGGCAATAGCTAGTACACAAGAATACACAATTGACTGTCCTCTATCAGAAAATTTATAGAGCCCATGCAGGCATGCAACAAATGCAAAAATTCGGGAAATGGACACAAATTGTAACAATTAAATAACTCAGGGGCTTACCGGAAAACCGGGGGATTGTAAACGTTCGTAGTATCCTTAGTCCTAGTCTCTAGTCTGGTGTTTATCCGACTGCATATAAAAGCGAGGTGGCATGTATTTTAATCACTGGATTCCACGCTGTAGGTAATTTAAAAGCATCTTCACGATTGAAAGTTTTGTTTTTAACTTCACGTGCAACTCTTAAGTATATATGTATATTCAAAATTCTGCCAAGTGTACTTATAATACCCGGTAGTATGCATATACAGAAGCTTGCACCGGGCGCATAAAATGCTAGTTACGGCACTAGGTACCCACACCATAAACAGAAAGCCCTGTGGCATTCTTAAATTAGTTGAAAAACCCATTGCTTCTTTTTACGAAGTCTGTCTGTTTTTTTGCTGTTTTGTCGGTTCCATTGTATGAAATTACGTAGGTCCTAATATTTATACTTTGTGAATCTTTCGACGGCAAGTTGCGGAGGATTCCCCATTCCAAAAGAAAATAGTAGCTGATTTTGTTTTGTTTACATCGCATGGCTTTTGGCCAAATATCTGTTTATTTATAGCATTTACATGTATGTAGTTGTAAGCTTCTGTATTATATCCCGTTGTTAAGACTTGATATTGGATTCCTGAAGGAAGTTCAAGGGCATTAAGTTTTGAAAGCACATTGAAGAGTAGCATTACCATTGGATTTTCAAACAGTGATAGCGCTATTAGATATACCCTTGACTGTTATATTGTAGTATCCTAACTAATATTATAAATTCGAATATGAATTTGTTGGTTTGTTTGTTACGGTTTCACGCCTTAATTTCTCTACCGATCATCATAAAAATTTTACATGCACGTTGTCAGGGGTAAAGAAAAGGTACCCTAATTATTTAAGTCCAGAATTTAAGTAGAGTTACGAAAGTCTAACTCGCAGGCATCATCTATTGGCGAGTAGAGGAAGTCATTAAGCAAAGCAAAGGGTTACGATCACCTAAATTGAGATGCACGCCATCTTTTGACATTGAACGATACTAGTCTATTGTAGAATGTCCCACATTATATTAGAACACCCCAGAATGGTTTCGAATTTTCGGGAAATATCACGATCTCTACGAAATAACGTTAGGGCATAAAATGGCAGATGAGCAGTTTGAGTTCTAGTTGAGCGATCGTGCGAGTAACGACGAATAAGTGCGAAGTACAAGTAATTATTTAAATAGTGAGAATAAATTGTAATTGTGTTAATTGCGAATTATTGAAATAAATTGTGTCTATTTGGGTAACAAATATGTGTAACTTTTATTCCCGAACCTTAGCTTGTAACAGTACTGTTCCCAAGGGATAGAATAACAACTTTTTCGCGAGCGAACCCGCGGGCAGAAAAGCTAGTACTTATATAATAAAAACACTTATTTCGTTACAAAATTAGTGACACGCAGTTAGTTTTCTTTACAACTAATGATGGTTACGTAATACATACTTATCTACTAAGACAACAATTACAACTATGTAAAATTGTAAATATGTACGTTTTTTTAATGCGATGCCAAACAGGCTTGAACAAATTGCGCAGGAAATTAATCACAAGTTATTTAACCCGCCAGCTGACGGTTGTATTTCGAGATTAGGTTTCCTCTTCCTGTTACATATCATGCGGTCCATATAGAGCAGATAAAAAATTTCGGACTTGGATAAGCTAAATCGAATAATATTGATTATTGATTCTGTATTATACTTAATACCTACTATAAGCTTCAAACTGAAGTAAAAGCATATAGGTACATTGTTTTATCGTAGTTTCTTTTCCTTTCTTATAGGCGGTCATTGTGCAAGAGCTCAATGACAAAACAACTGTATCATGCACGCCATACTTTTAATTATATGTGGCTATAACAGAATTTCAGCATACCGAAGTAATGAGTTTGAATATTTGTGGTGAGACACTTTTAGATTATACTTTGCACTGCTTTCGAAGCCTTGTAGATTCCGTATAGGTACATAGAACAATAAATTGTTTTTTTAAATAAACCAGATTGAGACTCTAAAGATAAATTTCTGTATAATTTTTAATGATATCCTGAGTTTAACCAGAGGTTTGTCAGTATTTTGTTACGTGCACATGAATGTAGAATAGGTTAATGTTCCAATAAAATGAACGCAGTTTCAGTTCTGACAAAGATATTTTGGGAATATATAGGATTTTACCTGTAGCTATTGTACTTATAGTTTTGATTTACGAGGGAAATGGATAGTGTACCTACCCGTTTTTCGCTTAAGATAGCAAACACTATCTAGTATGTAAAGTTGTTACCTATATGTCAGACAACAGACAAAAGACAACCGTAATAAGTTAATAACTATATAAATTGTCTCGAGCAAAATTAGACGAAAGTAAAATGTTTTTTCTCGGCGTGCCAGTTTTTTTAGCTGACAACGGACTTCAGTTACCAAACCTACACTTTATTTTATCATTAGGAATCCGCCGTCTGTATTCTTGCAATTTTTTACAATTTTATGTATAAAAGCAGATAATATATCATTCTTTTCATTCTGCTCTAACATTCTTTAGTTTGCGGTTTCAATAGTATACAGGTGTTCTAAGAAGGGTTATTATTAGTTCTTTGATTTGAGGATGTAAATATATAAAAATTAAATAATGAAAGAGTAGAAGTTAAGAGAGGTTGAATGAAATAAAATCCAGAAGAAGTTTTATGCAACAATAACGACTTTAGCAGTTACGAGAACAAGTCAAGACGAAAGTACTAAGCGATAACAAGGCGTATATTTCACCATCAAAAGAGTAAAGCTTTTAAATCAAAGAATCGAATTTATTCTCATGATGTAAATAACGTAGCTACTCTATCGCCCTACTTGCTTTTACAATTGAAGGCATGCAAACAACAATTCATTTGAATATCATACTAAACGGAAAGCAGTAAAATAAACAAGCTTTTTACGATATTAATAGTACGCATATAATGTATAGGTATGTTACATTCAAAACTTTTAATCGGTCGAAAGTACTTTTAACTGAAAAACCAAAAAAAAATCTAGTTAAAAGTATTTTTGACTGAACAAGTTGGTCAAAAGTAGTTTTGACTGAAAATCATTGGTTATCAGTAATTTTGACTGCTAATTTATAGTAAAGACTGACTTACTTATCTTAGTTAAAAGTACTTTTAACCACTATATCATCAGTCGAAATAACTTTTAACTGATTAGAATGTAATTAAACATATTATTATATAACCTAACCTAATAATACTTTTAATCAGCTGTATTGGGTAAAACTACTTTTGACTGGTTAACAGTTTTGACTGCAACATAAACATTAAATTCCAAGACCCACTTTTAAAACGTGACAGCCAATATTCTCGGTAGTAATGTAAATAATTACGATTTTTAAACATTGTGCAACATCATCTTTTAACTAAGTATAGTTACAATTCAAGACTCGAAGTGCGGCGCCGGCACTAATATGAACAAATGGCATACATTATACCTAATGCTTGCTCAAATTAGTCTAAATAATAATTATGTTACTTGTTTTGCTGCTTTATAATGTGCACAATAATTGTGTATTGAATACATATGTGTTGACGTAAGCAAATACCCGATGTACGTCCGTTACGTTAAAACCGTGGCGTAGCAGTCGTGTCACGTTCTGGGAACTAATTGTTTGGGGCGTATTATACGGCACATGTCTGTTTTTGATAATCGTTATTGTTAGTTTTTAACTGTGACGCGTGTTGGCAATTTTATTGATAACACATTTTGCATTGACTGTAGCGTTATCAGTCCGATATAACAGGAACTCGTTATCACTTCCATGTTTTGTATCAGTCAATTATATGTTCATTTTCATATGAGAGAGACACATAATTATAGTTCATTCAACCTATTGTATATTCCAGTTTTTTTTTTTATGGGATTGGGCAAACGAGCAGGCGGGTCACCTGATGATGGTAAGTGACTACTGCCGCCCATGCGCACCGGAAACTCGAGAGTCACAAGTGCGTTGCCGGCCTTTAAGGTGGGAATAGAGGAAGGGAGGGAAGAGGGGAAGATGGGGAGAGGGACGAGTTACAACGCATCATTGCTTCACTGCCGGTTTTCTGTGAGGCCGTGGTATCACTCCGATCGTGCCGGCCCCGTGCCGAAGCATGGCTCTCCCACTGTTAACTGTTGCTCTTCCAATACAGTGCCACATAAAATGGGTCTTAAACCATTACTATATTTACCTCAATCCAAATGTCCATAACATTTTGGTTGAGTCAATCTTTGGTAATGTTAAACTAAAACACTTACTTCAATAGCTAACTTTCTTTGAATAACTATTAAGTAAATAATTATTGTCGTTTAGGTCAATTTGCAACGAATTTGCTTGCCTTAGTACATAAATACACCAACGTCAGCAGTTCGCGAAGCCTCATGAAGACTGTAAATATCCAATTCACCTAATCTAGTACATTTAAATGACGCTGAAAATACACTATCATTATGATCACTTGCTGAGTGACGCGTTTTTTACACGCTTTATATTAGCTTCACTTGTATGTTTGTAACTGACTCCTCTGGGCGCGATTTTGACCCACTTTAAACGGCCAGATTTCGTTCAAATTTTGCACACGTGTCAAAGACCGATGACAATGCAATAATTCAATTAAATGTTTTATTTTTTTTAGTTGAATTTTCTATAAAAGCGCGTTTTTTAGTTTTTTAAACTATATTTATTTAACATTGTATCTTCAATTTGATGAATATTTACGTAAGAAGACATACATAAGAACCTATTTAGTATTTGTATACAATGACAGAATAGATAATACTTGTAATTCGTAATGATTTAAGTAAAAATACAAACTAAAACAACACTAGATAAGATGGATATTTACAAAATAAGGCCATAAACATACAACTACGTAAAATATTTCTATTATCGGAAATTATCCACGACGACGTCAAACGTATAATAAAAACTTTTGAATCGCGACAAAATCTACTCGATTTTTTTACATGCGTTTGTAAACAAAGAGATAAGGCGTCAATTAGATAATTTCTTATCTAAAATTATTAGGTTTAATGAGTCATTTTATATACCTTGTTATCTAGGTGTGCAAATATTGGTCTTTTTTTTATAAACAATGTGTGAATTTGAGGGATTATCTTCATTAAGGACGTTGTACACTCGTAACCTTAGATGTGCAAGTACGTAATAAGTAGTTTTAATATACCATGACTATTTATACCAAGAAATTAACATATTCATGCACCGTACTTTTCATGACAATCTTTAATTAATATATTTCGTGTTAAAAACATTTTTCAAATCGAAACAATTTTTGTGCCAACTTCCGACACCGCAATAGATAAGCAAAAAATAATTTAAAAAAATCTGTCGTGGTCGGGTACTAGTACAAGAAAATGAGTAGCAATGTGGGCTGTATATAACTCATATTCCGTTTTACCACTCTAATAAACTAAATATGCTTGTGTTCGAGTCCGATAGTATGTCTACTGCAGGGAACATAAGTTTCTAGCTTCTTTTAGCTGGTTAAAGCACGTATCTACTCATATCTAAGCCCTAGTACAAAAAGCCTAATATAGGTAATTTACTACACGAAGATTGAAGATTTGGGGGGTTCCATACATTGCTGGACTAGGTAGGGGCTCGAATTTCTGGTTTGAAGTTATGTACCACCCATTTTTCGCTTTTGAGGGTTCCGTACCCAAAGGGTGTTAACAGAACCCCATTCCTAAGCCTCCGCTGTCCGCCTATCTGTCAGCAGGCTGTATCTCATGTACCGTAATGTAGGCAGACAGTTAACATTTGCACAGAGTGTGTATTTCTATTGCCGCTAAAACAACAAAATAATAAAAATAAAATTAAAAGGACTAGAGTTATAATTTATTAAAAGTAAATATGCGCGCACATTGGGAGAGGCCTATGTCCAGCAGTGGACTAGCATAGGCTAATTGATTGATTTGAAAAAGGGATTCTAAAATAACGTTTGTTGTATGGGAACCCATACAAGTAATTTTTTCGACCTTAATAAACCTTAAAAGTAAAATAAAGTGAAAAATTAAAGGGTGTTACAATAAACTTTTGTTTTTGCTAGATCTTAATAATGCCAGTATCTTTTGAACCGTGATAGGTAGAAAATTAAAATTTTCACAGAGTGAGTATTACTATAGTCTCTACTCAGTCAGAGGCATCTGACGCTTTAAAAGGAATATTATTGGAATATATATGGGAAATAGGAACGCCTTCCTGAAATAAAGGAAGAGAAAAATACCACCTCCTTTCTTTTACCCAGCGCAGTGTAACTTTGGTAACAAAAAGAACTCTTTTGCGCACTAAGATTAAGATTCAGGTTCAGAGTTCACGGTGAAGACAGCCTGTGAGAAAAGAATAATCTAAATTCTAAGGAAAAGTCACGGCCTCTTATGTCAATTGTCATTGTTAGAATGCTTGCACCGCGCACAACATCAGCTAGATGCGCGCTCTTAATTCACTTTTGTTACAATTCTCTTATAATAAGCACTTGTTAGGTATTATTTTCTGACGATTCTTGTTGACATGTCTGTTTATCTGGTTTATGTTCAGGTGAACATAAAATTACTTTGTATAAAAAGTGAAGAATGGTTTTATAAATGTTTTGATCTTGAGAAATGTTATACATGTGACTGTTCTGATCGCTTTAAAACAAAGATTCTGTAAACATAACAAACAGTGGTTGTTCGCCTCTAGTCTTTGATAAAATTATAAATTTGTATTAAAAAAAAATATATATATTTTATTTAATTTCATTTTTATTTGAAAAGAACTTACAGCTAATCACTAAAATATACAAGATGTTAAATATATGTATAAAGGCGAATAAAAAGTTTTCACAATAATAATGTGTGATATTTTAAGTAAAGAATATATTTGGTCGGATTATATAAATAATTGATAAATCTACAGCGAAAGAAAAACAAAAGAGCATGCGCCTACATTCACGTCAACAATTACGAGCAAAAAATGTTTCGTAATGATAGTTTTAAGATGAGAAACACTGGTACCAAACAAATGCATGTTTCTTTCCTCTGAAAGCTTATTAAATGTTGTACATGCACGAATCATAAAGCTGTTTTGCCTTCTTGTGGTTCTTACACACTGTACGTGAAGTAAGTCAGTTAAGTTTCAGTCTAACAAAGGCGCAATAAAGTATTTTAAATGTTTTTATATCACCTTTTTATGATGTTGTCAATATGAGTGTCAGAATAATAGTTCAGAATCGAATGTTATACGAAGATCTTGGACTACTTTTATTCTATTAAAATTAATTTCATTTATTTGGCAGTCGAATGTAATAGGGTTAGGCTTGCGAGTAAATGAAATATTAAAGCACTTAGATACATTGAGTTGCAGTCTATTCTGAAAACAGTAATTTTGGAGAGCGTTTAGATCTTCATGAAGATCAAGACATTCGGAGATCTTTCAAATGGGGCATAAAACATTTATGTCATCATTTTGTTTAAAGATTTATGAGGAATAGGCTAAGTAACATCACGCTACGAACCGTAGGAGTGGAGCAGTGACCACACATACGTGTGAAATTGCGGGGAACGGCTAGTCGTTTATAAATATAATGAACAACAAAGGGCCCAATAAGGATCCTTGAGGCATTCCAGAGTGGATCTGTACAAGTGTCGATGCATATCCATTAAGGACAACTTTTTGACATCAATTATTATTATTATTAATATATGACTTAACCACCTGAATAAGTCACCCCTGATATCCACATTAAGCAATATGCAAATGAATGGAATGGTCGATTCGATCGAACGCTTTACTGTAGTCAGTGTAGACCACATCTACCTGAAAAGGCTCAGACATTACGATTATCAAATATTCCGAACAGACGAGTAGGTTTGATACTAAACCTACTTTACATAAAGCCGTTCTGGTAGTCATGAAGGGATTTGATACCATGATACACAGAAGAATATTCCATTTTTTCTAGTAATTTCGCGAAAGTACAGAGCTTAGTTATTGGCCGGAAATTCTGATATTAATAGTTAAAAAGTAACGATCGTTTGTTTTGTTATCATGACCTTTAAAAATGGTCTTAGATAGCTAAAAAATATGTTCACCATCCGGAATGAAAAAAAACCACAATTTTTTTACTAATGATTGTAAAATTAATTATGTACAATAAAATGCATAAATTTTAGTTTCCGATGTTTCGTCTACCGTCATTAAAATACATTATGTAAAGCGTTAACAGAATATAAAATAATAGATTTTTTTATTACTCACCTTATACTACCTCTAACTAAATTATAATACTTTCCTATTTATGTACATAATTATATAAATACTAATCCACACCACCCTACTCACCTCACTCAACTAAATAGAGAAATATATAAGATTTATCTAGTTTTCCTAAATAGTTAAATGTCAGTAGAAACAGATCAAGTATACTAATACTCATTATTTGACGCAAATATTTTTATTTTGTTAAAGATAATTTAAACATATTTTACACTAGCTTTACCTAACGCTTTTCTCTGAAATGTCTCTCACTCTTTACTGGAAGACACACATTCCGATTTGTATAACATTACGAATATATTTGACCTCTCTACATAGATAAAAAAAAAATTACGATCCTTACGTAATTAATGAATGGCCCCTAACCACTTAAGTTGAAATATTAATTAGGGGTAAACCTTTAGTAAATTTTGAACTTATCCTACTATAAAAGACAACCGTGAATATCTTCGGTCTTGGACGACTTCTAAGTACATATATTCTATTATTTGCAGGCAAACTCGAAGATTAAGTTGATAAGGCGAGTAGACCACGAATGGCTGTTTGGGAGTTTGAGAAACGGCGCTCAAGGCTTGTTTCCTTCCAACTATGTGGAGATCAAAATTCCACTGCCGAATGAGCCAGTGCCACCACCGCAACTTATCTGCACCGCGGTCGCTTTGTACGACTTTGAGCCGCTCCAGCCCGGTGACTTAGGCTTCAGGACAGGCGACACCATACATGTAAGATACAAAATCAACGAAGAGTGGTATTTTGGCGAGTGTAACGGCGCTAAAGGACAATTCCCTATTAACTATGTGCAAATGAGTTAAGCGAGGAGTTCTTGTTTGTTTTATCGTTCTTCATCTCCCGGTGGTTAGATAAATTGTACGTGATACTAACACACGAAGACTGACGTCTACCATGTATAAGATTTTCTACTATTAAAATATGGCGGACACTGTAGTCTTTTATCCCCCATGGCGAGTTGTTTGCTCCAGGTGCAATATATCAGTGAAAAGAAACACATTTGTCCATGATAAATAGTCTTAAATAAAAATCTAATCTTAGAAAATAATATCTTCCAGTTAAAAACAAAACAGTCGTTGAGCCATGGATTTGTACAATTTTTTAACGATTTATTTGCGTTTTCGCACTAATGTTGCCATAATAACGTAAGTGCCCGCTATTGTCTGTATTACCAATTTGGGCCTATGAAATTAATATATCGAGTATATAGCATTTTAATGACTGAATGTAAATAATAAGAGCTTATAAAAAATAACGTCCCTAAATTAGATAACGTAGATATTATTTGCGACGGTTGTGTAGTTCTGAATAGATCTGATTATTATTGGTATTTGTAAATTTGATAATTATTTTTATTAATGTAAATCAAGGCTACATAAAGGCGGCTGTATCGAGTATACATAAAGGCGCGATGCAAAGACAATGTATAAATTGGCGAAGCGATGTATGACGTCCGAATGCAGGAAGTGATGATGCGCCGCAACACTTCAACGTATTCACATCGCAAGTTGTCGGCGACATCGCATATTTTGTGTTGCGTCGCATTTTTATGAAGGTATTAATATTAAAGGTATGCATATACTTTGTAACACAAAGTGTTACTGTGTGATGTATACTTTTTGCATGTAATAAATTTTGTATTGGGCAGAGATTTTACTAACACTAGTCGGTTCCATATAATATAATGTATGTCTTAGGTTTTATGGATGCAATATTTTTTTTAGATTGTCGACGTATAATTAATTAATATATTGTAAATTACATGTTATTATCAGTACTATAATATAACTTACGTAGCCTGTTAATATGAAATTTTTGTATAATTTTGAGGTGTCAGTTTTGTACATTATTTTTTTATTGTTCTGTTTGTGTCATAACTATAAGTGTATTATTTGGAGGGACCATAATGTTAAGTGCCTTGAGTATTTACGTATGTGTATATGATGAAGTTATTTATAACAAAAATAAATGTAAATTCAAACTACTGTTTTCTTTTATTTTTACTACACTGACCAAAATATAAAATTCCTTTCAAAATCACCTTGAAATTTTGTGGATCATAGATCCTACCCGCTGGCTAAAATGTGGTGACCATAATAATTAGTGTGTTACTGATATTATGTATTCCGTGAACATACAATGTTATAAAACTAGATCAATAAATGTATAAGAATGATGATAACAAGATGGAGTAAGGTGTTAGATTTAATGGTACGACCCGGTAGGCGGCAACATTCTCGCCTCCTACTTTGTGCGACCAAAAATATTTCTATAATATACATAAATATAAATTTATATTTTTGACTTGAATGATGTTCGTATGGCAACCAGGACCGACGGCTTAACGTGCTCTCCGAGGTACGGAGGGGTCTCAATGTGTTAAGAAGGTCAGGTCAGTCTTAGGATGGGTCACCAACCCATCCTAAGACTGACCTGGTTAGTATTACTTACTCACTGTGACTATACAGTCAAATCAGTATCGTTTTACTAAACGTCAAAACTGAAGTTTTCCATACATTAGGTATTGTTTGAAATAAAAAGGCACGACGTCACGCCTTAGTGTTTTCAAATCATTTTCTTTTAATGTTGACTTGACAAGTTAAAAAAAACGGAGGATAATTTACCTATGCAGTTTTTTAAGATTTTACGTTACATTTGATAATATTACTTGATTTAAGTGGTAAGCATAAACAAACCTGTATTCTTTAAACCAAACTAGTTATTACCATAAACAAAGCTATACCTAAATACATAATGCGAGCGAGAATTACTTTAAATGCATGACAATTTTTTTTATCACACTAGGGGAAGATTGACACGGTTGGTACGGTTTTTACTTCAACTTTATTTCCATTAATCTAATATACTTAGACGAAATTAAATTTGATAAAAAGATCGCGGTGTCACCAGACGTTAGGTACTTATTTTCTGAGTAACAAAATGTGTTACACGGATCAGTATTATATAGTAGGTACCTTAATAGACTTTGAAAGTATACATAAATGCTAGCTTGGGCCAGCGGCCAATTTTCAGGTGCCAGGTGCTAATGGTACATAAAATCATTGGTCACGTTTCTTAAATTCTGTTTATATATATTGTACACAATATCATTAATCTTTGAATTGGAAGATAGCTTAGACGACGAATTAGTGCAGTTTGCCGGACGCCATTTTGATTGCATGTACCTGTTGGTAGCCACGTAAGGAGAAGGATAAATATATTATAATATAGGGTGTAACAGAAAGGTGTGAAGAAATATACATGATATGTACCTATATTTCTTCCATACACCCACAATATCCTTCATTTCCGTTACAGTTGCTGCATTTGAATCTTCAATAGCTTGTTTTGGGTTTGATTTGGCGAGTTATGCAACTATTTTTTAAAAATAAATCCGACGTTTAGTGGCGTTCTGCGTCTTCGTCTAGCTCTATCCAGCTGTTTTTGAGATGCTTATTACGATCTCTGTGAGATGAAGATTGAATTAGAGCACTCATCAAATTCAAATCTTGAACAGATGCACCCCTGGCTTTCATCTCACGACCGGTATCCGTCAGAATGGCGGTTGTATAACTTCAAAATAGGTCAAAAATTAACCATATAAATGTACGAAAATATGTATAAATGTACGTTTTTGTATGCGTAATAAACATTATTTTAAAGTGAGCCGCCATCTTGATGTCAGGTTGGCGAGTGAATTCTAATTCGACTATTTTTTTCTTAAATTTGACATTACTAATTAAATGTACGTAAATTGTACGTATACGAACATAATTTAAAATCTTCTTAAATGTTATGCAAGCTCCGGTATGGTAAAACGCAAGTGAGCCGCCACTCTGACGTCAGAATAGCTTTTCTCTTTCCAATGAATGTGATTTTGACGAATCAATAAGTCAGCCGCCGATTGATAGTTATTGCGAATACAACACACACGAACCGAAAGTTCCAACTAAATCGGATACCGAATTGAAAGAAATTGAGGACCATTGCTCAGAAGGTTTCAAGTTTACATTTTACTTGGACATATATGTATAAATGGGACAAAATACGACCAATACCAAAATGCACATTTAGAAATAAACCATTGTCTTCATATCAAAACAGATATGTATTACCTAAACACGAATGGGCACATTTACCTACTCCGAGAAGAGGTTTGGTCAAAAACTAAGATACCATGTAGTTGGATTTTAATACTAACTCTGTAAAATATGAAGAGCGAATAATTTGCTACGGTGCATGTACTCCATGCAATGCGAAATTCAATATTGTAATTATGTGGCCCACTGAGAAAATAGCTGTTTGTCAAGGTAACATTGCAAATTATGATAAAAAAATTAAACACAATTTTAAAAAAGATAAAATTGTCTCCTTTAAAACGAAAACAAATTTGATTGAAGATTTGAAACGGGAATCGTCAATTGTTGTTCGTAACAAACTTTCTAATGCTAATATCATCATCAAAATCCGATTTTGGGCGTTTGGATGATGACAAAATTACAGCCATATAATGATATAATTCGACAGATATCCATTTTATATTTATTATTGGTCATCAACTCAGGAAATACACTACAAAAACTATCAAAATTCTTCCGATAGAGTCATTATAGCTTTTGATGCTATTGGTAGTCTGCTCAAAGGGGTGGGTCCTTCAAATGAAATGATTATGACAAATCACATATTTTTGTATAATGCTATGATGTATGATAATAATAATGAACGAAGCGTCCCTATTACGCATATGTTAAGTGATAGTCATGACATGGATACTATTACGAACTGGATAAAAACTTGGATTAAAGACAAAAAACCCCCCAATGAAGTAATACTGGATGACGGCAGCTTTGATAGGAGCAGCAGTAAAAGCATTCACTAATTGTGTTTCTACAAAAGCGTATATAATACAATCATTTAATAAATTGGAGGAATAGGCTCAAAGTCCAAATGAAACATATATTCGTCTTGATGTAAGCCATATTGTTAAAATAATATGCAACTTAAACTGTTTTAAAAATATTGACGTAAGAGTTAAGTCATTTTACTGCCGATGTTATCTTCACATTATGTTCCTTGAAAATTACGATACAGTAAAAGAAATTATTGCAGACATTGTAACTGTAATTTTGAACAAATATGATTGTGATGGATCAAGGTGTGCAAAATCAATATTAAAACTTAAAAGAATAATAAGCAAACAAAAAGAAGATCACAATGTAGATGAGCATCAAACAGAAAAAAATTAAGACTTAAACGCAAAAGACGATAAAATGGATGATTCAGTCTTTGCGACAATTACAAAAGAATTTAATAAACTACCTGAAAAAAAGATTACAAATATCCCGAAATAGTCACGTTTTCCGAGATCGAAGATGTAAACAATCATGAGAATTTATAATTTAAACCATCACTTTTACCGACATTAATAAGATTAGTTAGCCAACTTCCTCTTTGGTCAAACATCACCACCAGTACCAGTGTATAACTCCGAAATAAAAGACCTTCGTCACCTAATGTTGAAAGTAATTTTCGAAACATAAAAGGTATCTTTGCAACATAAAAACAAAGAGTCACCTAAGAATTGATGAATTTATTATAATACACACACAATTTATAGAAGGAGAAATAAAAACAGCATTAGTGAAGGAAAAACTAACAAAAACAATACAAAGAAAATCTCATAAAAGAGGCATGCAGAATAAACAAAATTCAATAAAGGAAAACTTCAAGAACGAATCTACTTTTGGTGAAAACCCGTCATTAATCGAAAATTGGAAAGGGTTAGAAAAAAAAAGAAAGCGACCATTTAAAGCATTAGAAGGGAAGACACAAAACTTCGATAAAAGAGATAAAAATAAAAATTATTTACAAGAATGTGTAGAGGACGAACAAGAAAGGTTAAATAAAATTAAAAAAGACATGGAAGATCGGAAAGAAACAGAAACGGATGAAAAGCAGAAAGCTATTAAAAATATTCCAATACTACTTAATGGCTTTCTTTCACAGTCTTCTTCAACTAATATTAATGTAACGAATACATGCGCATTTGATTCCACTTGTTACTTGATTGCAAAAGCTTGCGTTGATGGATTTGCGCTCAATACTAAAGTATTTTTTAGTAAAAATGAGATTTGTCTTTATATAAAAAGTATGTTGGATGAAAATAATTCTGTCGACGATCTTTACAATTTTCGTGCTCAAGTTGTAAACAATTATTTTAGAGCAAATCTATTAGGAGAAACAAGGACATTGTGAATGTAGCGTGACATACGTTTTTGAGAGACTCTTTGCTGATATTATCTGGAGTGCCGAGAGGATAGAAACCTGTACAAGTGAGACTTGTGTGACCAATAATGTGCGAAGAAAAATGCTGTTTCTTTCACTTGACCCAACGAAAGATATTTCTCAAATAAACGAGGCAGCTGTATCCACATTACGGGCCGACGGCAATTTGGTCATATGCAATCGAAATGGTTGTAAAGGCATGCGAACGTTTGATTATATACTACACAACATCATCACTTTTGAAGATAGTCAATCGGTATATATCTTTATTGACAATATTCCGTTAGAAATAACACTCAACGATAATAATACTTATTATATTATAGGAGTTCTTGAATATGTACCTTCCAGCTTAAATAATGATGCGATTGGGCACTTTAAAGCGCATTCATATAGGGGTGATGGTATGTGGATGTGCTATGACGATTTGAAGCCAAGATTAAACAGGAGTCCAGAAAAGGTAATTGCTTACTGTATTATTTATGGTCAAATGTTATAAAATTGATTAAATCATGCTATGAATTAATTAATCGGGTTTTATTTAATAATCTGAAAAGAACATAAGACGTACATTTATTTGGTATTTGGTAGATCAAAATAGTTCAATTGATTTAAAAACAACCCGCCATTCTGACGCCAGGGTGGCGGCTCACGTGCGTTTTATTATACCGGAGCTTGCATAATATTTAAGATGTTTTAAGTATGTTCCTATACGTACATTAATTTAATTAGTCATGTAACCTGTTACCTGACATCAAGATGGCGGCTCACTTTAAAATAATGTTTATTACGCATACAGAAACGTACATTTATACATATTTTAGTACAAAAACAAAATTTTTTCGTACATTTATATAGTTAATTTTTGACCTATTTTGAAGTTATACAACCGCCATTCTGACGGATACCACGACCGACGGTCTGACATCCAATGTTGGCGATTGCCTTTAGTTCGGGTATGCTGTGTCGAGTGTACGGTCTCTTTTATTTCCTCTTTTGCAGACTTAGAGATAGAGTATGAACTCACAGCACTAATGCTAATACGTCCGGCAGTTAGGCCAGATAACCGTTTAACAGTAATTATGGTCGCAGAATATGGAATATGTCAAGACTTTACCGTACTGATATGCCAACACCACATTGTGCGGTTCTTAAAGAATAAAACAAAACTGTTATGAAAACAAAACTATAATTTTAGATCTCCGTGCTATAAGAAGTACAACATATATAGTGAAATATCTGATTGATGATGATTACTATCACATAACTAACGTGTTTCGATATATCCGGCTACAATTGCGTTACTTTGCTAGTCGTACTTACGGGAAACCTTCCTGATAACCGTGCAAGTAAAAATCAGTTTCGTTCGTCTTTTTACACGTATGTTAGTTTTAGTTATAAATATTAAATTTTCAAACAGCGTGCTTCCAATACCTAAATTTTCTTTAACTTTGAAGCCGCCTGACAAAGGCTTAGACGTTAGACCTTAGTGATCTTTATTTTTTTGACACACCCAGGGGTTGGTTTGCGGAACAATGCAATGGTGATTCTCGCTCCCCCGATGAAGGGGAAGCTCGGAACACCGGGGTGGTTTTTAGTCGGTAATCCGACGGAAGGAAGTCGGAGGCCGACAGACATCCATCAGGATCTTCACCCTGTTTTTAAAAAAAAAGGGTTAACCTGTAAGGTGGTAATGTCGGACACGAATCGACAGAAACCATACGGTGTTCCGCCACGGAGTCCTATTGCCAGGGCCTCAGGTAAGTCTTTCGTCACCTGTGTCATCCGGAAGGATTGCCCCCTCCACCAGGTCGCCTCTCCAGCTCCAATCCTCAATGACAGGCCTTACTGCATACCTACCTCACCTTATAACGGTGGCGGGCCTTTGTCAAAATGCTCTGGCTTGAGGAATTTAGGATGTTTCAATGATGTTTTGTTTGCAAATTAAATTTGGCAACTTCAGCGAGGTTTTCACACGCTACAAAATCGGGACACAAATTTCAAACAAACATGCTTGCATAGTTGCGAATAGGATATGTTCGAAGATACGCCGCTGTCCGCTGGACTAAATTATACTACGTGCATACCATTTTATACTCTATTTTAATGGGATAGGTAATATTTTATTCACATTCAATCAATCAAATAAACTCAATCGAAATCATTTATATCAATTAAACCATTTTTAGGTAGGTACTTTTGAATTGTCAGGACTAGGAGTCTGTGCAAGTCATTCGTGAAACTAGTTGCCTGTTCCAATACGTAAATCCTATGGAGAACACGCAAGTAACTCCAAGGACACTCACTTTCGAATGGAAATTATATGTGAGGACAATATGACAATGTTCATAACATATAAACAGTCCCGGAAATTACTATTATAGAATTGATTGTCCCGGAAATAATTACAATGGACCGCAATATAAAAGTGCTGAGCATTTTGCAGTTCAACCTGAGTTGACCTTTAAGGGTTACAATCAACCATTACATTGATCAAGTTTTAAAACTTCTTAACTATTGATCAATGTATCTATGAAATGACAAACTATTGATGCCTCTGTCGGGACTTGATGACCTCTTTAAAGGTTGTTTTCACTACATTTCATCCAAATTCCAAAAAACAGGACAAAGTCTGGTGAGTATAGTGTGTAACGAAGAATTTCTAGTCTTTATTCCTGTAGTTTTGAGATGATCTGTTGTGCGGTGCATGGACGAGTGGTAATGGAAGCTGTAGTGGACAACAGCGGTATAGGTCCACCGAAGACTCATGTCCATACACACACGTACATTGTCACATAGGATCTATTTCTCATCACAAATGACAACCCGATTCAGAATCCTATTATTGATGCCTATTCAACATGCGATGTTGTTGTTGTTCAGCGAGTTTACATGATCCCTACTTTCCGAACCTTTGTATTTTTCATTCCTTTCTTCTTTATTGAGATAAAAATTTGTAGAACAGCAGAGATTAACTGAATCCGCATCGTTACTTACAACAGTATATACCAGCGTAGCCAGTATTAAAAATCGGCAATTTCATTGATGTGTACCTGTGAAATTCTGCTTCCATAAACTCTGTTAAAATATACATTATACACACTGTAATATGTTACAATAAAGAATATTATATTTTCATCACATATAGTGAAGTTTATTATTTGAACAAAAATAATCTATAAGTTCTTAAAATATTTACAATTCCTTAAATTACAACTTACGGTCAACATACCCTGTTCGCTTTTCAACCGTTGCGTTCAAACAGTATATAATAACTAAAACGTGTGTGGCAAGAGAACACTCCGAGCTAACTACAGATCCATGAAACCTTACAATATATAGGTACGTTTACAGATATTATTCGACAATCCCTTGGCGGTATTCTCATTCACAACATGTTGAAAAGAGAAGAGAGAGCGGGATTTACCTAATGTTACATATCATTATATAAGCTAATCGTCTAATAACACAGTCCCAAACATTTCCCTAGCATTTACTTTAGAATTGCCTCCAACATATTATTTATTAATGTCTCTACGGTAGGTATAGATTCTACAGGCTCGTCGATAACATGTGTATGAAGCTCTCTTTCACTGCTCTGTTTAGATTTATAAAAGTAAAGGAACTTATTGCTGTTTTTCAATAAATTCCTCATTAGTATAAAAATAATTTCTAATTCCATACATAAAACGTTTTTTGAATGGAAACAGTATAGAGGCAGCATGAGGCAAACTTCCAAGTGATTACCCACGTATAGCCTTAGACATCCTACGTAAACTAACATCAACATTCAGGTACATAACATACATATAACAATATAAATATACGCTTTTTAAATGATACAAATAGCTTCTCATGGATGACAGAGCAATTGGGATGATTAGAATGAATTGAGAGAATAATGACTACCGACCTCTATCAATAAAGTAAGTTAAATAAACGAGAATAAAAATAGCTCTGACGCGAACTTGCGCGTGCATTAATAATATAATGAATGCTGCACTTACATGTATGAAGAAGATATAAACGGGAGACAAATCTTCATTTCTTTGTTTGTTTACTCAATGTTTCTTGCTCAAATGATGTTACTAAAAACATTTACTCCTTGTACGAGTTGTCATATCGCAAAAGAACTACAGTTTTCGAGAACTTTGCTTAATATGAACTGCACCCTAGAACGATATACTCCAGGTCTATACCTGATGATAGTGCGAGTGATACTTTCAAAAACTGTAACTTGCTAACTCCTAGTAGGGGTATATGGTTAGTAGCGGCACATGAACCGATACAGAAACATTCAAACGGTCTCGGAATCAGCAACAAATTTAACAAAGATGTTTTCAAGAAAGTTACATCAGATTTGAGGCGTCAGTTCTTCAAAATATACTATTATAAAAATGGTATTTTGGAGCCAACCTAGAGCAAAACTATTCACGACCCTTAGCATGAATACCTACTTCTGATATTTTATAGGTATGTTATATAAAGTGTGTAATAAATTGATAATGTAGAAAATATGAGTAAGTTAAGGATATTAATTTAAATACACGTAAATTACTAATATGATATGACATAGAAAACTAATGAAACATTGTTAATGCCGTAAGTTTTTTTATGTAGGTATTTACAAGAATAGTACCCTAGTTGAGGAAGTGAATACAATGATATAATAAAAGATTATTTTAACTTTATCAAAATAGGTCTGTCGCAAGAATGCGTGAAAGTGAAGTGATTATGGTAGAAAATTAAAAATTTATATACCTACTATAAAAGTAAGAAAGCCATTAACTTGCTTACTTTTATGTCCATTTTTAAACATAAAACTTTTGTCAGGTTTTTCATTATTCAGATAAATTTACACCGGAGCTAATATAATTTGATCTCACTAAGTCTCTTTTTAAGAAGAGCATTTAACAACTGAATACTTTTAACTTAATGTATTGTTAACGCACAGTTTGTTATGTACAGAGAAGTGACATTAAAGTGTGATTTGAATCTGATATGTTTAAGTTTAAATCCTGATACAAGATTGTAGATTATCAAAATGAAACAAAATTCGTAGTTTTACTGATACTAAATCGTTAGGTCATTGTTTGTAAAATTAATTAATGGACGGTCATTGTTTGTAAAATGAATTAATGGATGCCGCCATCCATCAGAATTCTAATAAATGCTGGATTTTTATTTAACTTGCTTTGTTAGTATGGGCCAAATCTTGCAACTGAATTGTATACCAGTTCCCCCCAACCGATTGAGCTGGAGTTTGGAACACTTATGTAACTTCAGTGACAATAATATGGTATCATGGAGGTGGTCTTTTCTTCTACTTAATGTGACTCTATCGTGTTTGGCCTCGTTGGATTTGTCTTAACAAATAGGTACTATAGACCTAGATGGCGTCCAGCGTCTGATGGACCGATTCGTAATATCGACGAACGATGCAAGATTTGTTGTAGCGATGCGTTAGCGGAAATTAAAAGATTAAGACGTTCTAATTAAAAAGCATAAAAATATCTTTTTAAAAACAAGCTTTTATTCTCGTCGCGCTAAATGTTGTAAAAGTATATAACAATGTCATTAGAGAGTGATTGGTTGATTTATTTATTGATACGTAAATACGTATCGAAGTATATATTTTGACTGGCCTGTTGGTCTAGTGGTTAGTGACCCTGACTGCTGAGCCAGAGGTTGTGGGTTCAATTCCCACCCAGGACAAATAATTGTGTGATGAGCGTGATCATTTGTTCTATGTCTGGGTGTAATTTATCAATAATATGTATGTATTTAGAAATATATAAGTATGTTTGTCAGTAGTCTGGTTACCATAGTACACGCTCTGCCTGGTTTGGGAACAGACCGCCGTGTGAGATGTGTGAAGTTATTTTTATTAATTTCTTAACAATTAGAGACAAACTTTTAGAAAACAAATAATTTAACTAAACCTATACTTATTTTATTCGTTTTAGTACATGGCTTAAATAAAAGCTTGTTTTTAAAAAGGTTTTTTTATTTATTTTATAAAAATTAAGAAATATTTGCCCGGCAAATAAGTAAATCAAACTTTTTAAATCATACATTATCCTAATAACAACATCTTATTTTATTATAACATTTCAGTCAGCTCTTGTCGCACTTGAAACTGTACAGTGGAAGCGACCCGCCGCTTCGTTGGCCTTACATGAAATCATGGTTTATATCTGATCATTCTTAAGTATAAAACTATTTGCAGTTAGTTTTTCCAATATTTTATCATGTTTATAGATAGGTTAATCATCACGTTCACGTAATTCATTTAATACGTATTTATGCTCGTCAAGAGATATAGTGAGATTAATTAATTATAGTGGAAAATAACAAATTTATTACCAGCAGTTGTAATACGTAGCACTTACTAGGTAGTAATATATGGAGAGCAGTATATGCAGTACACAAACTGACACTCTAACATTAATCTACTATTAGATAATTGTAAGTTATGAAAAGAGTGATGAACATAAACTTTCAGATATTTAAATATCTGAAGCAATGTTTCTAGTTGAAGAGCTCGTTGATGTACATTTTTATAAATTCGACTTCTGACATGATACATCACAAATTGCACTTCGCTGGCAATACTCAATCCGTTACTTACTATATGAGACGTTCTCTATTATATAATTTTGCAGCCCCTCAAAGCTTTAGATCATTTTATACTTTAAAAAATATATACAGTTGCTATAACATTTTGCAGTCTAAGCTTGCGATATTAATAACGCGACATCTATACACAAAAAGCATTAACAGTACCACTTATTTATCATTTCAATATGTACCATTTCATTATTTACAATACACCAGGAACGACGATATCGTTGTGTCTTCAACGACCAAATACTCAAAAACCACTTAACAAATTAATGTTTCACATTCTAACTGAAGTTTATATTTAAACATCGCAAAGTAACTATTATCAAATAGTGATTATGTGATTGTAACAAGCTAAGTTTCAGCAACAACTTTGGTCGATATCTTTGACCAGGAAATAACTAAATTTATTGAAATTTTGTAAATAAATAGCAACTATTCTAAACAATATTAAAATAGTACCTATATTGCTACCTCAAAGGTATTCAATTAATTAATTTATTTTCTAGTTGCGGCAGAAGATATTATAAAGAGCCAAGTTGCGACACATAAAGGATGCGACTTTTTACATTGTTGTTTATCTATATTACATAATAAATATCATGTTTGAAATGCATTAGGTACTTGTATTCAACTTCATTTTTTAAATTAACATTGGCATATACACCCAAAAATTCACTGAATTAAAGTTATATCAGTTCATACTCAACTCAGTACCGAGAAGAAAAATTACATTCTGGATTTTAGCAGGTCGGCCACTTACCGCCCTAGCCCTAGAAGCAGGGGCGTGGCTACCGCCGTATCAATGATAGCCTCTGTAGTCCGGGGGCGGGAACGTGTGTAAGTAAAAATTTGTAAAATGTTACCCACTATGTCACTTAATGATGATGACGAAGCTCGAGATTTATTAACGGGGACTTCCTAATTAGGTTCGCCAGGGTCCCGAACTAAAAGAGCAAGCTCCTAGGAACCGCTAGCTTCAGTGGGGATTTTAACACGATAAGATTTTTTTTATGACAAGTGGAATAAAAATTGAATATCCAAATTTTTATAGAACACGATAATTTAAAACCAAAAAGAAAGATACAGCTTATCAATCGAATTTAGAAATGAGCAATTTTGTTTAGTGATTTTTTCCTAATGACTGACCACAACTCAGGCTAATTGGCGAGTGCTACGCCCTGACCCGTATATGTGTATTTATTTGTGTATTACATATTTATAAGAACTGATCGTGGTGACTGGTTTTACCCGTGACATCGTAGATATTTCAAGTATACTATCATATAATTTGTTATTTTAATGTGTGTCTAAATAAGACACAATACAAATAAGACACAAACATTCCAATTTGACAAGTAGAGAAGAGTTTTTGCCTTATGCTTGTCTCTCAGGCTCTACATATTGCAGTAATATTGGCAGTAAACGTAGCATCATTTACCAATCAAATATTTTGATATAGAGCTTGTTACAAATATTATTTATATCACTGTGTATTAAATGGCTTTTGAGGACATGGCAGGTAGACTTTTAAATTCTCATTCATAGGTATTTTGATATAATCAGTATCCAGCTCCGTTGCCCAGTCACAGAACCTTAGCTTACAGATTTGTTGGCTTGGTCTCGTACCTAAGTTAGTTGTTATTCTTGAGGTGCAGACATACAAATACTCTGTTTCAAACAAATTTAATAAAAAATAAACAATGTTTTATATCTTCTATATAAATAATATAATTATTGACCTCTGAATTGTATACTTGTTGTAAATATTTGTAAATGTATACAAGTCAAATGGAGTAAAATTAATTGTTATATTAACCATAGAAAGATTTTCAAACTTTGCTTACATTTTATTAAACAGGTTTCAACAGAGTACAAATAATTATTTCAGTGTTATATGTACAATTATTTCTATGTCACTATGGGTCTTAGTCAGGTCTGTATATGGGTATCTTAGGGATAAACTCTATAAGAAGTACATATTCCATCATTGAGGAGGAGTCGCAATGTTGCTTTGTAAGTCGCCAACGCAGTCCTAGCTTGTTGTACAGTCGACTGTTCTCCCACTCCAGTAGTTTGTTCAGAGAGTGTTGCGTCTGAAAATAAATAAAAATAAATTGTTCTTTGTAAGAACTAGGAAACGGAATTTTTGATAAACGTTCAGCAATTTGACTGGGGAAATTCTTCTATCCAAAAGCAGAAGGAAGTTAAATGTGTTAGTGTCTCAATGCGTATTGACAGTTTTGATTTTATTATTTGGCGCCGACTCAAAATTAGTTTATATAAAATTTGCTAGTTTATGTAAATAAGTTCAATACTCAAGACTTAAAAGGTTTATTTATTTTTGCTTTTTAGTTCTTTTCGTTTGAGCAAATAATGACTTATTTATATCCATAACATCGCTGTTACGGTCAAATAGGTACTCGTGCGAAGCATTTTGCCTGGATTGTCTACGATTCCGATTATCACACTACAGTCGTTCATTAATTCAACATTAATGAGACTCATTAGTGTTTTGTTTAAACTAGGGCGTAATTAAGTAACAAACATTCTAAGATGTTTACAAATTTTCATATTTATAATATTAGTACTAGTAGCAAAAAAGAACTTTCACATAAAGTATCTAAAATGCTTTCTTAATTGACGTGTCGTACCTACAAACTACCTCCCTGTTTTTCAGGTCTCTAGTATTACCAATTACTTTCATAGTTTCATGTAAACTTGCGAGTCTTTAGACTTCTTTAATCCATCCGGCCCTGTCCGCAAAATCCGCTTTTAGCTGACGTCTCCTACTTATAACCTACCTCCTCCAAATCATCTCATAAGTCAAGTACTTTTCGAGATTTCGTGATTAGTCAGTGTCGTCAGTCGTCTTTCGCTATTACATATGTTACTGTGAATGTCCGATATTAGTGAATGTTAAGATGCACCGGTGTATGTCGACGGTGTGTTTCGTGGTGTATGATAACATTCACTGGTGAATGACCGAAATCGTAACGAAAAGAATAAATAACGGACATTCACCAGCTAGCTTGGTGGATGTTAACAGACACCTATCTTATTCACGGTAACATAATATATATAATTATAAGAGATAAGGGTTGTGTTCACTGGTAGAATGAAACGGCCTCGATTAAATTGACAAACGACATTTCAAAAGAATTAAAAAAATCTGTTGTTTTTTAGAAACCAATGAATTAATTCTTATTTATTATTACATATTTGCAATGGCCTATTTTTGGTGTACACAAGAATCTTTTGGAAAACTGCAGTACAATTTTATAAGAATGACAAGAAAATTATTATACAGGAATGTTGTTTACAAAATAAAATAAATCCTACTAATATTATAAACGTGAAAGTTTGTGAGGATGTATGTATGGATGTGAGGATGTATGGATGTTTGTTACTCTTTCATGCAAAACTACAGAACCGATTGCGACGAAACTTGGTATGTAGATAGCTGGAAACCTGGATTAACGCATAGCTTTTATCCTGATATTCCCACGGCATCGGGATTTACGCGGGTGTAACCGCGGCGCACAGCTATTGATAATAAACATGTATGGGTAGGAAAGTTATAAACAAAATTACTTTTCTCTTAATTAATTGACCATTATAAATGTAAACTACTAAGAAATAGACGACTATCAAAAGCGGATATTACATCAAGTGGAATAATACTAATAATATAATAGGTAGTATAATAGTTACCTACTATTACACAGAACTAAGAATTCTCGTATAACTTTCTTCTAAACAACCATTTGGTGATTCTTCTTGTTCTTAACATCCTTTTTATTGGTATAGAATATATATTAAAAAAAGTTTATTTAAATTTCACATGAGATAAATATTTTTCATGATTAGAAAAACATTTGTGAAGTCATAAGTTTATGTTGCTTTAGCAGTTTTTTATGATTGACGAGCGTTATGTTATGTAACTTATGTAGCATTCATATAAATAATGAAATGATTAATACGTGGACCATACGTCGAAAATTGTTGAAAGGCTATGAAAAGAAAAATATATTAAAACTAGCTGCGCCCCGCGGTTTCACCCGCGTAATTCCCTATGCCTTAGGAATATCGGGATAAAAAGGATCCTATGTGTTAATCCAGGTATCCAGCTATCTATATACCAAGTTTCATCGTAATCGGTTGAGTACTTTTTGCGTGAAAGAACAACAAACATCCATACATCCATCCATCCATCCAAACTTTCACATTTATAATATTAGTGGGATGAACATAATAAATAGCAAATGTGAAGCGCGTTATATTTGCAAAATATTTATTGAATATACATATAAACGATACAAGATGAGTACAGATCTATTACATATTCATTATTCTATTACTTCACAATATATTACAACAAGATGTTTATTAATACGACATCACACATTATGGGTAAACAAATAACTTTTTTATTATTGTATATCTAATTAAAAAAGTATTTTACTGTCGTAGTGTTTTTTTTAGTCGATAAATGGCAATAAAAATACGACATCACTGCAGCACCCCTGACAAAAAAATTATGATTTTCTTAATATACATTTGGTTTTATCAAATGATATTTAAATGTTTAGATTATCGTGCAATATAGTTATGCAGAATCTTATAATATTTTAGTATGGTTTACGCAAGTTTGAGTCGAATATTATATTTTTAAAAGTTTACACATAATTCGTACTAATTATTTTCACAAATCGTGTACATATCTGACAGCTCTCCATTTACGTGTCAACAATGTAAGCGTGTATTTAGTATATAGTTTAGTATATATACTTAGGATTGATAAATCCTACTAATATTATAAACGTGAAAGTTTGAGGATGTATGGATGTTTGTTACTCTTTCACGCAAAAACTACTGAACCGATTGCGTTGAAACTTGGTATGTAGACCTGGATTAACACATAGGCTACTTTTTATCCCGATATTCCCACGGCGTCGGGACTTAAGCGGGTGAAACCTCGGGTCGTAGCTAGTATTTAATAAATCCTCTGTGACGAATTGGTGTAGAATTCTGTGTATGTAAAAAATGATTATCGTTTACATTCTGCAAAAAATAAAATAAATAATTAAAATAGTGTGTGCAACTGGCGACACGCGATTTCGACCAAAATACAGTTGGCCTACATGTTCTCAGTTCTGTAGTATATTGTTAGTTCTATATCTTATGTAGGTACCTACCTATAGTCGTAGGTACATAAGTAATGGTTTATAGAATTTTTCATGTCATTGTGTCATTTTATCAACGTTTTATGTAATATAATTAGATGTTATTTCCTTTCAGAATCATACATCTTGAATCAACTCAAGACAATGAACTTGATAGTGATAGGTACAGATTGTGATAAATTTACTCTCTGCTTGCATTGTAAATACATTTATGATTCTTAGAATTCGAACGAGACCTGTGTGTGTGTGTGTGTGTGTGAGAGAGTTGAGTCAGGTGCGATTTGTAGGATTGCTGTATGTGAGTATAAAGTGCGAGTGAGAACACATAAGAATGAGTAGGACAGTCCGAGTGATAAGGAACTTATTATGTTGTTGCGATTCTAGAATTGGGAATGGTGCGCTTTCCTGTTAGCGATTAGATATTATTGGACATTAAATATATATTATCTTATCAGTGTCGTTGTAAAATTAGGTCAAGGAGACATTGGTTCCCCGTTATGGGCTTTTTGGCATAAAAAAAATTGATAGATTAGTCACAAAGATTTAGACTTGCAAACTTCTGTCAGTTGAGTAAGTACTCTTTAATACTCTATGTTTGCTAAGAAGAAATAAATAACCTTATTTCATAATTAGTTATCAACCGAAATATGATCATATGATGGTAATCTTCTTTTATTGTTGTTTGATCCGTAAATTTTATTTTTAACCGACAAAAAAAGGAGATTCTCAATTCGACCGTATTTTGGGACATGTGTCCCAAAATTCAACGACAAGCGGACACCAGAGGGTGGACCTGCTCATGGCTACTAGAATTACAGAAAAAAAAATTAAATCCTTTGAAAATTTACACCCCTTTTGATATTTTTAACTGCCATGACCACAATTTTTCAAATATTTCTGATTTTTTTTAATGGGCCACCTAAAAATTACTGCTATCCATCACAACCCTTAAAAATCCCAGAACGCCTGCAGTTTTTAAACAAAAGTCAATCAAAAATATTTCTTTCCCTAACATTTTAAAAGATTTTTACTTTCAGTCGACATTCACTCGTCGTGGTGTCAAAAAAAGTATGGACACTATTAAGGCAAGTTTTTAAAAAAAATACGCAACCAACCAAGATTCCAAAATGGTATAATACACTCGGCAAACTAGCCGCAAAAAAAATGCGTACTATTTCTAAACAAGAACCAGATTTCATAAATTGTTGTGGTTGATTGCATTAACACAGTAAGGTCTATGACATGAAGAAAAGTGCACAGGATACATACCCTTTTACTTAGACATATAACTGGCCAGAGAGAGCATCCTAGTGTGCAGCAGCAGCATACGCAGCCGCAGAAGAGCCATTTGACATTCACAGGTAGCGTCTTCTTTAATACACTGTTGATCCGCGCCACCGTCGCTTGATACTCCTCTGGCGCAACGCGTGACTGCAGACCCGACGGGAACTCGCCGTTGAAACGGTTGCTTAGACCAAAACTGGAATGTAAACACATGTTCTTTATATTATACTGGCTGTGTCTCACGTTTTAACTGGGAGTATAGATCTCGCTTCATCTACTTGCTTACAATTTAACAGACCATAATGGTTGATATTTGTAAACTGATTTCTTTCTTTTCACTCCTATGTGTCTGGAAGCAATTGTCGGATACGTGACGACTCGAGCAAAAAACCAGGTGTTTTGCGCCTTCTTAGATCTGGAGAAGGCTCATGAAGTCATGACAGAGTGAAGAGGAATGAACTGTGGTCGACACTATGTATGCATGGGTTGGATGACGTTTTGACACGGGATTTGAAGTCACTATATGGAATCCAAAGCCTTTGTCAGAGTGAATGGTGCCAACACGGACTGGTTTCATATCTCTAGGGGTGTAAGGCAGGGCTGAGTAGCGGTAGATAACCGCTAGACTGAAAAAGCGGTTTTCATATGGGCGAGTTACGTGTTAAATGCTTCTTGTATGCCGATGATACAGTCTTATTTGCATCTTCGGTGTATAGGTTCCAGGACATGATAACAATCATGAATGATGAGCTTGACGCAAAAAGTGTGGAAGTAAATGCAACACTATAAATATTTTTCACTTAACATGAAATTTCGGCAATAAAATTAAACGGTAATACATATAATTTAAAATCTTTAATTAGCTTCTGTACATTTTCTCACTCATTTTAAATATTGTAATAAATTGTTTTGTAGCTAGTTAACATATTTCGAAACAAATGCGGTTTCGGACTTTGGCTACCACATTGATCGGGCTATAATCTCACCTCTATCACAAATATAGCAGCTTCAGCAGCAGCCAAAATCACCATTTCAATCATAAGATGTCCGCTGCTGGACATAGGTCTTCCTCAATACCGGTTGAAAGCGGCCTGCCTCCAACGACAACCTGCGATCTTTACGAGGTCATCTGTAAACCTTGTTTGTGAACGTCTTACGCTTTGCTTTCAGATCTGTGTTCTCCATTGAAAACTTTTCAGCCCCATTGGCCATCCGTTCTGCGTGCTATGTACCCTGCTATTTTATTTGGCTTATCCGTTGGGTTACGTCGATAATGTTCGTTAAACCATCACCATAGAGTACCACGTAACATAGAGAAACCCCGAGCGTAGTTAGTTTCCATTCTGCTCGTTAAGCGACTCTGAGCTTGTTTATCAAGACCATAGTGAAAGACCAAGTTTCGGATCCATGTGTCATCACTGGTAACACACACTGGTCAAAACCTTTGTTTTAAGGCACTAAGTAGGTATTTTAGACTAAAACACATTGCAAAATTTCCCAAACACTGCCCATCTGAGTTGGATTCGACAATCGCTCTCTCGAAGTTAGTCGTGCCTAGTTGGACTATTTGTTCCAGGTATATGTATATACGCATCAACAACTTAGAGAGCTTAGTTCTCAAGCATATCGGGCATAGGCCCAACATGGGCATTCGATATAACCATTGTCTTGTACATGTTCATTTTAAATCCCACCCGTCGACTCTATTGAGCATCGTGCTGAAATCTTCCATGGATTACGCCACGACTACAATATTGTTGTCGTTCATCGTTAATATTGATGCGGTGCCTTTGCCATACCAGCAGCTTGAAGGCGTCTTCCAAAGTGATAGTGAACAGTTTCTTAGATATGACATTCCCTGCCTTACGCTTCTCGGACATTTTGATATTCCACATCCATTCAACGTTTCGATGTACCGGTACTCAATTCGATATCGTTCGATAGAATCAACCACCGTAGATGTTTCGATTATATTGAATGCTTTCTTGTAGCCCACAAATACTAGACGTAGTGGCAAGTTAAACTATTTGTTCTTCTGTATAATTTGCCGAAGCGTGTGGCACATCCACACGCTTGTGAAACCTTTTCGGGACCCAGCTTGTTTGGGAAGCTGGAAGTCACCAAGTCTGTGACCGTGACGGGATGTGATGACCCGCAAAAACAGCTTACAAACATGGCTCAAAAGCATCTACAGTTCTTCAAAAATGTGTTGTCACGTTATATTCGCTTTGGTTGCATTGCGATTTGCTGAGCTAGTAAAATGTTCAACGTTCTCTTTAGTAGGATGAATTCATATGGCTCGAATTGGTGGTATATACGACTGTAGAATAGAATAATAATAAAAAAAAATATATAATTGAAAATAGCATACTTACCCAAATGTACACATTTATTATAATTTGTTAATGTAAAGAGACGTAATAATATACCATTACCATTACATTTAAAGATTTTATTTACATTATATAGCAGCTTGTACCTATATTTTGTAACCACCTTGTAAACAAACGTCCGTCGAAAATTACCTACGCTAAATCGCAATTAGCGCTATATCCAACGTGTATCAATATCCTACTAATAAACGTGAAAGTTTGTGAGGATGTATGGATGTTTGTTGCTCTTTCACGCATAAGCTACTGAACCGATTGCGATGAAACTTATGTAGGTATGTAGATGGCTGGAGATCTAGATTAACACATAGGCTACTTTTTATCCCGATATTTCCACGGCATCGGGACTTACGCGAGTTTAACCGCGGGGTGCAAAAGCAAAAAACGAGGAAAATCAAGATGCGTAGCTTTACGTACGCGTAGATGGTGTTATAATAATCCTCTGTTTTTATAAAACTCTGTATTTATAACAAAGAAGGAGTAACTAAATTGATATTTAGAAGATGTGAGTGTTTGAGATATCTTTAACTTGGTATGGTAAAGTTTTCACGGGTTATTTTCTGCAACTCGACGTTTGCTGTGCGCCTATTTTTCGCGTTGACGGAGTAGATCCCTTTAACTTGCCTTATGTATAATACAGAGATAAATTACACTCAGGAGTCTAAGAAGGGAAACATTTACATAAGAGTATCAATCATAGAGGACACCACAGACAATTTTCACAATGCTGAAGAAGAGTTAATATAAATTTGGTCTATTTACCTAAAAAAAAGATTCATTCAACATAAATCAATTAATATTGAAATTTTATGGAAGTCTGTGGAATAAATAAAACTGAAGAAAAAAACATATTGCACTGACCCCAAATAAAATTGGAACACAGTAGAAATTCAGTATCTATCTATTATCAAACATAAATATCAAATAAAAGAGATTTAAAAAAATATCAATAATTTATACTCTATCCTATAATAAGTCCATCATTTGAATATAAACTTATAACCCCCATTTTGAAGTTAATTAAAAATGAATATAATATGTTTATGATCTTGTGCCATAGGTTAAAGATAAAGATAATTAGCACATAATTAATTAGATTGACAGAATCTGTACTGTCTATACAGACACTAGAGTATGAAGTAAACAAGTAATAAGTCATTCTTAATGCAGTCTATGACCACACTAAGTGCCTACTGGTGATAAATACTCTTGATATCAGATTTAATGCATTCATAGCACATGATACTATAGTACCCTTATCATATTATAATATGATAAGGGTCTAAATAAACTGTTCATATTCAAACCACTTTATATAGCAGAGGACATGCCATTTGCATCTTGGAGTTGCTTAACAAAATAATTATCCTATCCATCTATATATCTATCTACCACCGCAACGTTGCCACCGGCAGGGCATTCATTCTCACACATTGGAACCTAAATGATCGCGCACGGTACGGTTCCAGGGGAATTTCCTTCCGCGAACGCTCCGGCTGTCGAATCAGCTGCCTGCCGAGGAATTTAGATGATTGGCAACGCACATGGGTGTCCTCTGGAATTGCAAGCGTTCATAGGCTACGGTTACCAATTACTATCAGGCGGGCCGTAAGCTCGCTTGCCACCGACGGAGTATAAAAAGAAAACTAATGTATATAAAATATACTAATTTGTATATTTTGTGCTATAAAAGGGACTTGAGAAGTAGTAGCTTCTTTAATGTTTTAATAAATATACTTCCATGTCAACTGCTCGGACTTCAGCGCAATGGGGTCAATAACAGAGACCTACGAAAATACCTACCATGACAGATGAGTCTCAGAGAACTTGGAACGCAAATAACTTAGTCAGAAGTAAATTGGAGGAGTAAGAACTATTATTTAGGTAATAATAGTTCTTACTCCTCCAATTTACTTACCACCTACCACCTACCTACTCCACTCCTCTATTTAGTAAAGAGAGCACAAGATACTTATTACAACCACAATCAAGCACAGTAGGTAAAACATTAATAATAGCTTTCATTTGGTCTAAAATGTAGGACAAGTCTATACACACTTTTATCAAGGTTAAGTTTTATAAATTCACTTATTTAAACAATAATTTTTCGTTCATGAACATAATTTAATTTTGCAAGATATTCGTTGATATTGGATGTTACAACTATTTATTAAAAAATAATTTTAATATTGCAAGCAGCCTACCTGGTGGTTATTGGTTATTAATGCCTCTACCAACTCACAGCTTGCGCATTTCAACTCTATCCATATCACCAACCCTCATCAACACAGTCAACAAATTTATAGGGGCGCCACTTTGCGCCTAAAATGTAGCTAGGGTTGCTACTTCTCAGTAGCAGTAGAGGTACTTTCCCAGTTGGGTAGCTACAATTCAAGCCAATATCTCCTATGACCTTCCTCTATTAATATATTTCTACCTACATCATACCTCTACTTGTTTAATTGTAAAATTGACAGTAAAATTTATAAGAAATATAATTGATGAATGTCAATTTTGGAGAAGATAAATGTAATATATATATATATTTTTTTTAAGATTAATATCAATATCGGGACTACAATAACAAGACCACCACACCTCAATATTAGACAACAAAAATTTAAATATACTACAATTTACCTCATAAACAAGTATCATTAATATTTATTATGTAGCCATAACAAGCTATGTGTTCTGACTAGCTTTAATTTGATTTTATATTGTAAGGAAAAACCCAAATGAAAAATACAAGTAATCTTAATTTGATTATAAATAAATAACATAAATAAATTTTCATAAATGTAAAGAGCTAAACCTTAAAGTCGTAAACGCAATGTTGACTCAGTAGTTAAATGTGTAATGGCTGTCTTTATCTGCTATGCATATATGTACATTTTGTTGTCTTTGCTGACTTTCTGAGTCATCACCACCTCTTACAAGAACAACAACATTGTTTTTTTTTTTTAATTGTCTCTGTACGTGCATTATGCATTTGAAATAAGAATTAAGGGTTTAAGTTACAGCAAAAAATTATTTACAGTTTAAAAGTTTCTTCTTAATTAAGTACATTGCTAGTATAGAATATTGATATTGCAGAAATATTTTCTCACTGTGAAAGACATTTGTTATTATAGCAGGTCATGGCCCTTTTTCATTACTTGGGTTACAAAAATTCCATAAATTTAGAATTGAATTACTTAAATTTCTTTTTGAAATTACTATGTAGGTGATAAAATGATCTATACTAATATCCTACTAATATCATAAACGTGAAAGTTTGTGAGTATGTATGGATGTTTGTTACTCATTCATGCGAAAACCACTGAACCGATTGTGATGAAACTTGGTATATAGATCACTGGAGACCTGGATTAACATATAGATTACTTTTTACCCAGATATTCTCACGGGATCGGGACTTACGCGGGTGAAACCCCGGGGCGCTACTAGTGTAATAATAAAGCTGAAGAGTTTTTGTGTGATTGTTCGTTTGTTTAAATACAATAATCGCTGCAACTATACGTCAATTTGAATAATACTTTTTGTTGTTGATAGAGTATTCATTGAAGAAGGTTATATGCTATGTAACATAATGCTGCGACCCGTAGGAGCGGAGCAGAAACCATAAAAGTAGGTCAAACTGTGGGGAATGGCTAGTATGATATAAAAGGCCAATATTGAAACATTATGAATAAACGCAGTTTTGAAATAATTTGTTGTTATTTCTGTATTGCAGTTCCAGTTCTGTTTAATGAGTCCGTTAGTAGAAAGTTTTTTTAATGAGGTTTAAATTAACTATAATGCAAGCCAATTGCAAAATGAAATTTGGCGCCTGGTCAACATTATGCATAAAGAAATAGTCTCTCAATGCCACAGGTCCAATGACAAAGAATTAAGAATAACTTTTCACCAAGAGACATAAAAACACTCTCTTGTAAGCACTAGCCTTAATGTGTTGTAAAGATAACTACTAATGTTTACTAAACAGGGTATACAAAGAGAGCCTTACACTGTCATGTTACCAGCCCCTCGAACGACTATCGGATCAGGTACTAGAGTCACATGTGTTTCTTCTATATTCTCTTCAATTTCCGTCTCATCAGGATATATCGCATCAAAGTCTGCCATTGTACTTATCACTAGTTAAAAAATCAATTCCGTATATTATAAATACATAACAAAGCACAGTGTTTGTCGTATTTTAGACATTCACGAAAAAAGAAATACAGAAAGTCAAAAGTGACGTTTCGTTTCATAAACAGAAATACACAGTGTTGCTACACCAAATGCACCAATTATTCGAAAAAAATATTTCTGAACGGATTGTACTGATATTTTATAATCATGTTAAAATATATATTTATAAAGACGTAATTACTAGATATCGTTTAAAATAAATATAATGCTATTTGAATACATGTTTAATGCTATTCTGCACAGCAAAAAAACGTACTTGGTGATTATAAATGTATGTAGAAAATACTGGGTACTAATCATTTTTGGGTAATATTTGGTGTAAAATTGTTTTACTGGTATGGTGCTGTAGGTAAATTTCTATGTACAGTGGACAAAGAAAATGGTCTACCAGTTATGACAAAAGTTTCTGTGTAATCACAATAGCAATAAGGTTGAACCTATCTCTAACAATGATCTGCCAGAATATTATTGCATGGGAAAATCAACCTTGTTGTTTTATGATTTCAAATAATCTTTAAACGAGATACAAAACCTGGTCTATAGGCGCCTTAACTACGTTTTTTATTGCAACACTAAGTACAGTCGTATACATGTGAATTGGCAAATGTTTAGGAACTATAATGCTATTACAGAAAGACACAGACACACACGTTACTTATAACATATTTAATTCCCGTCTATACATAATTACATCTTGGAACGAGAAAGTTTAAAAATGAGTACCTACTGGTCTGTTTGAAGTCGATGCCAAGCCAAACAAGCACTTGATAGATAGGCCAGTCCCACTGCAGTAGCCGCGAAGGGTTCCATGTTGAACAAAACAAACCAAACGGGCAGACTTTGCCTTTAATCGTCAATGTTGCTAAATTTCAAGTGCAATCAAGAAACACACTAGATGTGCCCTTAATTTCTATTGATTTTCTTTGTTTCCCCTCATATATCATCAGATCCGGACTTGAACCGTGTTCTTCCCTCCGGAGATCCATATCATGTCTCATATACCCTGGGTATATAACAAGCACGAGCGTAATTTTGTAGATTGTGTCGAGAATATCATAAGAGCTCATCAGAGATTATGCTCTTCTGAGGGGATTAATTTTCACATTTCACACACAACCGGAAAGGTCACGTACAACGTGGCTTCATGGAAACTTCCTCCCGCGGATTTTATAAATTGGTTAAGAAATTTCAGGCCAAGGTTTCGTGCAAAAAAAATATTATTCGATCTGTTTGTTTTTTTTCTGGTTAGTCTGAAAGTGATGAACCGATTTTGACAAAAGTTTTACTTACGCTATTTGTAATTTAGAAAAAGTATTAGGTTTCGACAAAACAAAAGTAATAATGAATTACATAAGTAGCACTGTCCAGTGTCCATTACAGCGTGCCTCGCACGCCGTCGCACAGTGGTTTCTGTACTATGGATTGATTTGCCGGGACTTTCACAAGCAGATCTATCAGGATTTTTCAGAGCATTTTTAGGCTTCTTTTGTTTTTGAAAATGTTCCCGTGTAAAAATCGAAAAACCATAGAAATTCTTGTCCCTGCCAACCTCCGAATGGACTGAACTAATTTAACGAAAATTTTACTAGCAGATTCAGGGCTTTTCAGAACTACTACAACACAGACAGATGGCGTTGGTGTCAAGTTAGATCGTTTATATTTTGCATGGTTTTTATCCCTAGAATACTTATGAATTATCCGTTCTAGTTTAAAAGACTCCAAATTTCCGTAACTGTTAGTTCCACATTCAGACATTTACAGCCACACATTCTTATAATGTAGCATATTCAGGGGTAATAATGCCTCCAACATAAACAAGCAGTATTAGAAATAATTCCAAAAATCATAAACATTTAAGTCAGTTTTGTACATTATTTTGTAAAAAGTTTTTAAATCTTTTTCTCCGCGGATGAAGTCGCGGGCTTCAGCTAGTCTTATTAAAAGAAAAGAAGAGAGAAAAGAGGAAAGAGATTGCACGCATTTTGTGTGGAACTCGTTTACGAGCGCACGGCTAATCAAGCTACAGGCGTCCAGTATATTATGTTACCTGTCATGGGAAGAAAACTCTATACAGTGACGATTTATAATGGTTATTGATGTTAAACAAAACAGTTAAAAAGAAAAGGCGAGGGACCACGGCACCAAATCTATCAGAGGTGTTTACGATAGTAGTATTAAGTGTAATATTTAGAATAACTAGTGTTATATTTTGTAATGTGAATTTAAGCTTTGGAGCATTTATTAAAGTACATAAAAAATAAGGAGGAAATAGTTAACCACTTCGTAATGAATAGTTAAGTGCCTTCAATAAATAGGTACTTAGTATTTACAATATTTAAATTAAAGGAAAATCGAATTTGAAAGACCTGTTATTTGTTACTCTTTCTGTAAGTATATTTTTTCATATTAATCAGGTCGAATTCAATTAAAAACGGGTAACTACAATCGGTGAAGATATTGCGTATAAAGATATCAACCGATATTAAGAACCTACTCCTTATATGAAGTCGGTTGCAATTCAAGGTTCCTCTATAGTCTCATTGCTCCTATTTACATACATCTATTGAGTATCTATTCCTATGCTATTAGGTATTACAAAGAGATAATATTTGTAAGTTTGTTTGTAGTCTGGAATTACTGATCCAATTTTGAAAAAGAAAACAATACCAGAACCTACTTACATATTTTTTTAAGTAACTTGGTAAATAGAAAGGAATCATAATTTGTGTAATTCAAGTTACAACAAAATCAACCCTTGGGCTGGTTCATAGACGTGGTCTATCTAAGCGATTTAAGATAAGTGAAAAAAAGAATCTACAGATGGCTTAAATAAAATAAATCAACTCGCGGTCAGTATTTTTCGTTGTGCTAACACTTTTTTCCGCCTAGTCCTAGTTAGTCCTAATAACTGTATAATGGATCAATAATGGATGATGATGATCTTATGCAGGGTTTCATCCGATGTTATTATATATCGTGAAAGCAACACATCGCACAAAGCTCAGTGCGTAAAGCGCTTCTTTCCCTCGATATTCATAAGTCGAGTGAGCCCGATGGAATCTCTCCCATCGTGCTGAAGACATGTGCTCCAGAGTTGGCACCGGTTTTAACGTGCCTTTATCGGCTCTCCTACTCCCTCGGCGTCGCCCCGAACTCATGGAAGACAGCTTTAGTGCACCCGATCCCTAAAAAAGGTGACCGCTCGGATCCGTCCAACTATAGACCTATAGCCATAATTACCTTTTCTTTTTTTCTTTCTTTTTTTATAAAAAGACAACTCCCGCATTAGGAATTACTCCTGTGTCGCGGGGGACTTTACAAACATACAAACAACGGACACAAAGAACACCCAGACTCGGGTGGGAATCGAACCCACAGCCTATGGCATAGCAGTCAGGGTCACTAACCACTAGGCCAACAGGCCAGTCGATTCTTGTTCTCCAAGATAATGGAATCCATTGTCAACCGCCAGCTCCTTCAGTACTTAGAAGACCACCAGCTACTTAATGACAAACACCGGTGGGCAAAGGCGATCGAGACCAAGGGGGAGGCGTTGTCAGTCAGTTTGGACATAGTGAAGGCCTTCGATCGAGTCTGGCACAAAGCGCTTCTCTCGAAGCTTCCTTCCTATGGGCTTCCCGAGAAATTATGCAACTGGATCACCAGTTTTCTCGCAGACAGAAGCATCAAGGTTATTGCCGACGGTGCATGCAAGCTATCACCCACGCTGTTTCTTCTGCATATCAATGATATGCTGCAAATCAGCAGCATTCATTGCTATGCCGATGATAGCACGAGTGATGCCTTGTATACCAGCCGCGCTAATATTTCTCGGGAAAACGTCACTGTGAGTCGATCCAAACTTGTGTCTGAAATCGAAGTCTCCTTAGAAGGAGTTTCTGATTGGGGTCGACTTAATCTAGTTCAATTTAACCCAACGAAGACACAGGTTTGCGCGTTCACTGCCAAAAACATACCGTTTGTCGTGTTACCTCGCTTTGAGAGCACTTTCCTGACTGCCACAGCCAGCATCGGAATCCTTGGTGTCAATATATCGAGCGAAGTTCAGTTCCGCGGTCACTTGGAGGGTAAGGCCAAATTAGGCTTGAAGAAGCTTGGTGTGCTGAATAGATCGAGACAGTATTTCACCCCGGCCCACCGGCTATAACTTTATAAGGCACAGGTTCGGCCACATATGGAATACTGTTCTTATATCTATGCAGGAGCACCCCAGTACCAGCTTCTCTCTCTTGACCGCATTCAACGGAGAGCGATTCGAATCGTCGATTGCCAAGATATTTCAGATCGGCTTGACCCCTTGGCGTTGCGTAGAGATGTAGCTTCACTCTGCATTCTCTATCGCATGTATCGTGAGGAGTGCTCCGAGGCATTGTTTGGACTTATACCGGCCGCAACGTCATCGCTCAACGCGACAAAACTTTCATCCCCATCACCTGGACAATTTGCAATCCATCACTGTGCGATTCTCCAGATTTTTTTTTGCCTTGCACAACCAATCTCAGGACCAAAGTGTCGCCTGCGGTATTTCCGGACCGATAGGACCTTCAAACCTTCAAGAAAAGAGCGTACTCCTATCTCAAAGGCCGGTGACGCACTTGTGACTCTTGAGTTGCAGGTGTCCATGGGCGAAGGTAGTCACTTACCATCAGGTGACCCGTCTACTCGTTTGCCCAATATAATATAAAAAAAAACATCTAAAGTGAGCTAACTCAAAAAGCACTTTTTTCAGAAAAGGCGAAAAACTAACTGCACTGCAGTTTTGAAGTTTTATATGCATCTAGAAGAAAGATATTGTAGCAATCTTGTGTTTTAATCATGTTTTGGGGCTGAAAATTGGATTTTTGGATTTGGATTTAAATCGAATAAACGCGAGTAAATCCATAAAGACCAGCTTGTATTGAATGCATTAAAAACAAGGTGCAGATCAAGTTTCAGCCTAAAACAGTCGTACAAATTATTATCATTCTATTTTCGATACAATTTGAGTGATTTGTAATTCTTGTTAGTCACCTACATACATGCTTTAGTAATGTGAGTTAGCTCTTAGACATAGATCGATTGTACGTATAAGGCACGACTATTATGAATTATCTCAGCGCTTGTATGACCACTATCACACATGCACTTTGATAATGTGCAGCTGTGACCCAAAAAGTTAACATCTTGTTATACAATGGACTTACGAAAATGTATCAATCGGTATAAGGAGAAGGCATCTGATGCACGTCATTAATGAAAAACAAATTGTCGATGATTTCGACATGGAAGATGCTTTTAGCTGCAATTTAAGTAATTCCTCACAGTATTTCAATTATCTTTTTAGTACATTTTAAATAATACTGGGTGGTTTTTACAAAGAACCAACCTTTAAGGAAAATTAATTACTTTTTGGCATGTGTCATTAAGAATGTAATTGCGATCAGTTGTATTGTATGTAATCAGGTAGAGTATCTTTGCAGTTTTTCGTTTGTAAAACACAGGAGACGCCTTAGTAGGCCTTCAACCTTCAAAATGTTTATAGTTTTTTAGAATGGATTTATATTAATGGGATTAACGTACAGTTGTACGTACTTGTACAGTTCTTTCTTTCGTTCGTTCTTTTTGGGATGACCTGTTCCTTGGAAACCAATGTGCACGAGACCTATTTTTTGTATTAATTTTTTGTTCAGGTAGTAGTAGACGTAAGTAGTATAGGTATTACAAAGTATTAAGTTTATTTGTTCGGCTCATTAGTATGATACACTCGGGAAATAAAATGATACCAAAGAAAGTTATTGTCCAGGGAAAATAAAATGAACAAAAAATAATTTATTATAAATGTTCGGTCATCTAGGACAAATTATTAGTTCGAATTATAATTGTATTATTAAAGTAGGTAACCGGTATTCTAAAAGGTACAGGGCCAGCCACGAACAGTTCTAAGGTTTTTCTAGGCGGGTGTATTAAAGCAGTGCCCGTCATGTGCATGTGTATAAAAGCGGTGCATGCGCACCCTTCAGCGTTCACAGCGAGTCAGAGCCACCGAAGGTACTCACGCAACATGAAGGTCCGGTAACATTTTCGATTATATTAATATACCCCAAAAGATTATTTACTATGAACATGTAAGACAACATATCCAATACATATTTCACGAAGTAAATAAAATATATCCTTTTGATCCTTTTTTTAATGCGCATGTGTATAAATTGTGACACATAGACATAAAAATATTCTGATATTCTTCTTAAATAACTAAATGTAAAATATTGGTCCTTTAATGAACGTTAACATTGTCCAAGAAAAACAAGAACCTCATAGGAGTGACAAGAGTGAAATAATTAGTCATTTAACTAAATATCATACACTACATTAATCTCATTTCACCAGGTCATAATCGTAGCAGCTATCCTGGCGGTGTGCAAAGGAGCGTTCGGTGGCGTTTATCCTGTAGCTGCACCGTACCCCTATGCACGTCCTCTAGCGTATTCTGCGCCCTATGCCCCAGCCATCACACACCATGTCGCAGCGCCTTTGGTCGGTGCTGTCGCTAAGGTGGCAGCACCTGTCGAGGAATACGATCCCAATCCGCAGTACTCCTTCGCTTATGACATTCAGGATGCTCTTACCGGTGAATATTTTGATTTGCTATATATTTTTGCGCCTATATTTTGGAGAAGACATTTAAGACATTTAGGAACTCTTAATCAAATCAATTTGACCGTTCCGTTTATACACAGACATACATGAGTAATTGAGTGTATTTTCAGTGTGTTTAATTATGTATTAATTAACACGGGAATTAACGCGATCACGAAATAGGTATTACATACCTCTGAATTGCTTGAAGTTCCGACCAGATTGCACTGACCGTGGTTACAGGCAGGCACTACTATCGGGCACTACTATTTCGTGATCGCGTTAATTCCCGTGTTAATACATAATTATATCATGGAATGCGAAAGTTTAAAAATTAGTACAATAGGTTTATAAGAAATAGTTCTAATGGTTTGGTGGAAATTGTGTAGTTTTCATCCCAGGCACCTCGTAGGATTAGTCCCCAGTAAGACTGGGAGCAAACGGCCGTTGTGGATGAAGTATTTGTCGATAAGTTATGTAAATCGATTAAGAAATCGAGTGCTTATTTTACAATGCCTACTATTAAACTGTACCAAAAAAGTATTTTATTAAAACACGTGTGGTGTGGTGAGGTAAAAAATATTCAACACCACTATTTTTAGATTTTTACTTAATCTATTATAATTTCTTTTTGTGTGCGCAATTTTAAATACAATACATCTTGCTAATATTGCACCCAAAAACAGCTTAACGGATCTGGATGAAATTTGGCACATAGTTAGATTATAGTCTGAAATAGCACAAAGGCTATCCCGAAAAAATTTACGGTTCCCGTGGGAAAGATTTCACGCGAACGAAGTCGCAGGCAACGGCTAGTACTTTATAAAAGATGTAACTAAAGGATGGCTGTTGCGTATCAATAAGATATTCTTACACTTAATTTAATAAAAAAATATTGACTCCATGATTGAGGCAACGAATAAAAAATTAGGGGAATCAAATACTTGTTCAGACAGTCCTCTACAATAAATGATATTGCCTGATAGAAAAATATAAAGCAAATAAAAAATCCTTTGAGGATCAATAAAATATTTTCTAACGAGTAAAAGCATGACTCAGTTCATTTTTGGTCTCATTCGTTTTTTTTTTGTGTTGGCAATTGGTTTTCCACATCCTATACATTACCGAGTCTATATAGCACATTGAGTTCAATTATAACATTTTTAAACTTTCGCGACTTTGATACATATGTGATGTGTAACTCGGGACTTTATCGCGATAATATTTAAAATCGAATTGAACCGATCGTGGTCACAAGTGGACTCCTGACCACAATCTGTGCAATTCGATCAAAACGTTGGGTAACCAAGAGGTATTTGTACCTTTTAAATATTATCGCGATTGACTTCTGACAATTATAACATAATATCATGTTTATTACTTAAAACATTTAAATAATTATGTAAGCGATACATTGTGACCCATGCTTTTTAATAATGGTATTATCAGTAGTGATTATCATACCAAAGTTTGCCTTATTGTCGTTACAGCCATCAAAATCATATTATTATTTGAAATAATTGTTGGTAGGCTCTGCTTTCTGCCAATAGCCAGTTCGAGTTATCTACAGGTATGCGACCCTTGCTTTCTCCAGTTATTGCATATACTCCGCAATCCATCGATATAAGCAATATCTTCTTCCAGTGGCTTAACTATACCATCTGAGGCCCGTGGCTAATTAATGAATACATTTTGTAATTAGTGCCTCCTGTGTTCAGGGCCTTTGGTGCCCGGGGCCCCGTCGAGCCGGGGGCCCGTGGCATTTCTTTCACCCTATTGTTACACCACTGTCCTCTTCCTTCTTGACTACCTTTCCATTTCAATTTTTACGTTCACGGTTCAAGGTTCACGTATGGCAATGAGGTTGCCATACGTGAGTAGTACCAAGTTATAGTAGGTGGCAAAATGTAGATGTTGAATATGCGTCTGCCTACCCCTTCTGTCAAATAGGTGTGAGTGTATGTGCGTTTTTTTATAATATAGGGGGCAAACGAGCAGACGAGTCACCTGATGGTAAATGACTACCGCCGGCATGGGCACCTGCAACTCAAGAGTCACAAGTGTGTAGCAGGCCTTTAAGGTGGGAGTAGGGGAAGGGGGAAGAGGGGGAGAGGGAAGGATTAGGGCCCCCGGTAACCTTACTCACTCGGTGAAAAGCAATGCAAGCACCGTGGTATCGTGGTGGCCGAGCCGACCCATACGTGCGGAAGCATGGCTCTCCCACGAACATTGTATGATAACTGTTTCTAAATCAGTAAAACAGTATGTTAATAATGTTGGTTCATCTTGGTCTTCTATAAGGTAAAAGTATTTTCCGTCTATGTCCCAGAGGCTCTGGGGCTCTTGATGTTGGTATGTTCGATAAGCCTAACAAAAACTGTAAAGATTTTTTTATTTTAAGCAATGCCAATTCGACATAAAAATTTACGGTCGAATACGTATTGATTAATAGAATAATCGATCATACACCGCACCGCTTTGATCGAATCGATTTTATTAAGAATTGAAAACTTAATCGTTCCGAACTCCTCGTACTAATTTTATGTCGTCTATCGTTCAAAGAAATGGGAATGGAAACATTTTTAGTGCACACCTACTCGTAAATACTTTTGAAGGACCTACAAATGGAAAATATTTAATCGATTTTAAAAAGGAAGAGATCTTTTTTATGAATATACTAGCAACCCGCCCTGGCTTCGCACCGGTAGTAGAGACATCTTCAACAATCATCAATCTTCATCATATTTCAACCAATTTATACAAAACCGCATGAAAATCCGTGCAGTACTTTTTCAGTTTATCGCGAACAGGCAGATAGACAGACTTTATTTTACAATATGTAGTGATGATGCAATATCTTTACCCTTCATTGATCGGGACTGTGACTTCTTCTTGTTAGACTTAGTATAATACAACCAAGTTGTACAAGATTAAACTCTTGCACTACAATCTCTTCATGATAAAAATATTTCTAATTATATCTTTCAAGGTTAACAACAAAGTACCAAAGGTAACTTTTTTAATATCACCAGTTAAAAAAAAATCTTTTTGTAAAATTGCGTTTTCTACAGGAAATGCGACTATGCATTTGAACTTGAAATGAAAAATTGTATCTGTATACAACATTTCATCAAAATCGTTAGAGCTGTTTCCGAGATACCGGAAATATAAATACATACATAAATAAATACATACATACAAGAATCGCTCATTTAAAGTAATAAGATAATATAATAATAACATTAACAATAAAGTAAGTAGTTTGTAACAGTTGTAGCGTCACGCATATGTCACCGACCTTCTTAAAGCGGCAGTTCCTTTAATTGTTGAATACATTTTCCAGGTGACTCAAAGAACCAACAAGAATCCCGTAACGGCGACGTAGTTCAAGGCTCATACTCTCTAGTGGAACCTGACGGCTCTCGTCGTATCGTGGAGTACACCGCTGACCCCCACAACGGTTTTAACGCCGTCGTGCACAAGGAGGCTGTCGGTGCCGCAGTAGTAAAAGCAGTCGCCGCTCCGGTGGCTGCTCATGCTTACATACACTAGTCCACAACAACCCATGATCTTGTTTAGACGGATCTTGGTAGAAAAAGGCTTCTATTACACTCAAAACAAATTAACATCGTCTGTTTTATATTATTTACACCTGTATGATGATCACTTCATACAGCTGTTACTGTCAGTTACATTTCTGCCAAGAAGGCTTTACAACTAACCTAGATAAGTCTAAGCGAGCACACGCCCGCAGTGACCTGAACCGTGTTACGTTAATGTTTTATTATGATTATTGTGTAGTGTACTGTTAATTGGAGTGTTAAAGCTGAGGTAATAAATAAGAGGAATCAAAATTTGAGTACATTTTATTCTTCAAAATCCACTGTTAAATACACTGTTATTGTAGTTAGATAAAACATGTATTTCAAAAGGTTTTTAGGTGTAATTATAAGCTTTTGTACGTTAACCAGTGGCGTAGCGTACCTTGGAGGTGTCCTGTATTAAAATTAGTTGGGGGGCCCAAATGAAGGGTAAAGATTTCTCACAAAAGAAACAAAAATACTTTAAACGGGGGAATCCCGCAAAAACCGATGTAGGATGTTGCCAATTTTTGAGCGAACGCTTAACCCGGGAAAAAGAGATTGGTTTTTTTTACTTTAGTCATTTCTGAAGTGAAAACTCTATAGGCACGTATGACAGTTTTTTATTTGTTTTTTTCCCGGGAAGCACGAGATTAAGTGACATTGTGGATAACATTTTATAAATTTTTGCTTACACACTTTAGGAGCCTCTGTAGCCCGGAGGCCCCGTATCATTGATACGCCACTGACGTTAACCGTCCAAAGCTCGCTTATGATCACACCTAAATACTTATACATGACTATAGGGTTATAATAATAGTAGTATATAATATTACTGTCAAAAACTTCGTCACCATTGTGACAAGGAAGATATAACGCACCTGTGATGACCTTCATAAAGAAGGTTAGTTAAGTTAGGCAGTAGTACGTAGGTTGATTTTGACTATTTTTCAGGTGTGTGAGCATGTTTTTTATTGCCGCTTCCGAATACCTGAATCTTTAAAAATCCTCTTTGAAAGTCAGACTAATTTGTCGGATTTGGGACAAAGTGAAAACGTAACAGCTAAGAAGCTTACATATATTAGCTTTTTTACTATATAATACCTACATTTTTGTTGTAAAAATAAAACTTAATTAAAAATGAATGCTACAAGTAAAAAATGTTATTAATTTGCAATTTCAAGTTACAAATTAATTTCGTACTTACTTCTTCTGCAAATACTTGTATTAAAAGTGGATTTATACATATATTGGGTAGATAATTATGTTGACGGGAGTCAGAATGTGCCCCCGGTCAATGCAACCTGGTAGAAACGTCACGTCATGTGTAATATCCATTGATCTACGTGATCGTGTTAATTCCTGTCAACATAAGTACATACATATATGTATATTGGCTAGATTTCTCGACCTACAGTGTACAGTCTACAGTGATTTAAAGTAATACAATTCACTCGAATCATAATTATATTAAAATACGAGACACTTAGTAAAATAACGTGACAATATGGCACTTTATGAACAGTAACATATGTGCATAAAGTAATGGGCACACCTGAATGTGTGTCGGCCGCACCCGGCTATTATCTGCGCGGGCGCAACACACACGACGCTCGACAGTTTCCTAATCTAGACCGACAAATCTACAAAAATTACTTGTGACCTGTCTGTACTATAGACCGGCTCTAATAAATGTCACACACTAGTACCTGTCTAGATACTGGTGGACAAGGTCTAGTGCACCAATGACCTTTTCTCTTTTATTGTAGGAGTTGCATGTCGCTCCAAATACCGTTTTAATTATATGGATGCTAATTTATATAGGGCCAATATTATTTTCAAGCTTGTTATATTATGTATTATTTTATGCTCAATTTGAAGTTTTTTAATGACATATTAAATGAAATTAAATAGAATCGGCTATAGCAAACAAGGACACGACCCGTTATATGGTGAGCAGTTACCTAGCAGGATATATATAAACTTTTTAAACATCATTGATATTATTTGTGCTTTGCTAGCCCTATCCCTTCCTCATTCAGCTCTGGTGTCCCTACTAACCAACAGAGAAAGACAGCATTAGGTACGCTTGTAACTACAATCCTCTGTAGGCTCCAGCCTACTAGACAAATCAGGCAGGTCGGTTTTGACCTGACCTCTGCTGTTCCCTGTGCATCTTAAAAAAGTGGTTTCTTTTTACTGGTAAGTAAAGTCATTAGAGTTAATTATGACGAAGGATACAGATGGTTACGCACGAGTGACACGCTTAATTTTAATGGTTCGAAACTGAACACGATACGGGATCTAAAGTTAACGATAGTTATACTAAGTATTAAAATAATAACTTGATATATACATATACAGGATGTTACAGAAAGGTGTGGTTATATTTTAGACTCGTACAGTGGAGGAAAATTCGTGACTTTTAAAATCTTATTTTGAAACTGACTAATTGAACTTGAAAATTTACTGATATAGCTAATACTTCGTAAGAGAGAGAGAGAGAGAGAGAGAGAGAGAGAGAGAGAGAGAGAGAGAGAGAGAGAGAGAGAGAGAGAGAGAGAGAGAGAGCTGACATGAATGAAACTATGGGTATTTAATACTAAGGATGTTGATAGAATACCCAATTTTTTCTGAAAATGTCTGAATAAAAAAATAAAAACAAAATCGTTAAAATTGACATGAAAATTCATAATAATGACGTTGCTTAGAAATATGCACACCTACACTAAGAAAAGAATTAATTGAAAAGAATTTTATTTTTCAGAAATAGTTGAAATTTTTCAGAAATCAAAATCGTTTTTCACAAGTCTTGTTTAAAAAGGAAAGAAAAGCAAAGGAAGCGAAATTATGGTTTAACTTAGTATAACTTAAAGCTGGCTCTTCTGTAACTGCGCAGTGGGCTGGGATGGTATACATTCGTTGGTGCACGTCCACTCGTCATATAAATATTTAGTCTCTCGCTCTCTAGAGGCACCTTTCTAGGATTCCATACCCAAAGGATGCCAACGGAACCCTATTATTTAGCCTCCGCTGTCTGTCTGTCTGTGAGCGGGCTGTATGTCATCTACCGTAATAGATTGAATGTTGTTGTTGTAGTTGAAATTTTCACAAATTTATATGTTTCTATTGTCGCTGTAACAACAAATACTAAAAATAAAATAAATAAAAAAATTAAAGGGGACTTCCATACAAGAAACGTGATTTTTTTCGATATCCGTCTGTCCATCAGCGGGCTTTCGTTGAAATTTTCGCAGTGTTTACAAGAAATGTACTTTTTTTTGGCGATTTTGCTCGACCTTAATAATCGCGGTTACTTTAGAACCGTAATAGGTAATTTTACGGAGTGAGCACTCGTATAGTCTCTATAACAACAAATAATAATAATAAAGGTTAAAAACAAGGGGCCCCACTCCCTATAAGAAATGGTTTCATGGCGTTTTTAGGGTTTGTTTTTTCCATTTGAGGAACGGAAAATTTATAGAGTACTGTGAGAAGTACACCAGTAAAGGAAGTTATCACATTTTCTTTTTTGCGATTACCTACTTTTATTTTACGCTTGGAAATTAACTTTGCAAAGTTAAGCTTGTCTTTCGGAAAAAACTGGCAATGATCTTCGAGAATCGATTCTCGAGATGGACGAACTATTTACATACAAGTTTGTACGGAGCCTTCGGGGCGCGAGTCAGGCTCGCATTTGTCTGGTGTTTTTTTGAATGATCTTAATAATGGCAATAGGTAGACACACACATTAGCTAAACACTACATTCATTGTACGAATTAACTAGAAATAGAATAAATTAACCAGATTGTCCAAAAGCAGCTGAACAATATTGTATCCAAACCGTGGTTAAGTGGTAACCGAGTAGGTTAGCACTTTGCCACGATTTCGTGGTTTCGTGGTTTCGGTGTTTTGGTAGTTCTTGGAAAAGTACTTAAATAAAACGGGCATTATGCAAAGATTATTCGGTATTGACCGTTAGACATCTTTTGTTTATCTGTTTGTATTTCATATCATCATATCATCGGTTCAGATAGTCTTAATGTACGTAATAACGTAATTCAACATTTAAAATCTAAATTTATTCAATTTGCGGTAAAATACAGTTACAACCGAACATTGCGTTGATTGTCCCGTGGCACTTGTTGCTTAATATTCCAACAACATATTCTTTAAACACAGTCACATCTTTATATGGCTTCCTTATTGAAGATATACATAGCTCAAAATTTACAGACAAAAGACCTTGTAGTAATGATGCATTGTCAGATTGTCAGAATAGATAATATTAAGATATTCTCACTAAACAGTACAAAATAAAAAAAAAAACATCATTTATTTAAGCCATTTACCAAATTGAATAATAAAGGTTTTTATTACGGTAATTCAATGCCATACGGTTTACTTAAGTGGATATATTTACCTACATTTAGTACATTTACATTAATTACACACACCAGAAGATTGTAATAAAAATAAAAGTATTATTTTTATTCCTGAAAATGATTTCATACATTATATTGATTTATTTGTTTTAGACAGAGATACTAGTGAAGGCGATCTTGAGATTGGAGAGATTTCCAAGTTGACGGTGAATCTCCTCACTTGGCAATAGGTCTGACGACCAAGTGGAGACGCTGTATAATTTTATATAGTTTAATTAGGTGTTTTCCTCGATGAGATTTTGTATTGTACTGGAACTAAATAATGCGACTCTACAACTTTCATTAGGAATTTTTAGACTCACAAGTTTTTTTCACATTTATATGAGACCACCATCTAAGACCTACACAGTAAAAGAAGAATGATTAAAATTGGTTTACCAACGGTGAAGATTCCGCGTAACAAAAGAGATATTTTCCAGAGCTGCTTTGTTTATACGTTGGTTAAAAGGATAGTTCCCATTCCAATAAGGAATTTGGTACTACATATCTGTAACTTTCTATATGGGTCTTCAGGCATATATAGATACTTCGGCAATCGGGTGGCTCCCCTTTACTTGTCTCACAAACACAAAATTTACAATATTACTTAAAGATCTTGGCACGAATTTCATAAAGTTAGGCAACTTGCCTATGTTTATATGTTATTAAACACACGGCTGCGTTTTTTAATTACTTGTGTCATAATAAATAAATAAACTTTAGATTTGTATTTGAGGGTTAACAGTTGCAATCTGCAATGTCAAAAACGTTCCGATTACTTTACTGAAGTCTATGAATAACTAAGAGTATATGGGTCGACCTTTACTGAGATCACGTTGACACATTTAATAGGTGAAAGTAAGGTCACACGGTTAGTTCCTATAATATATATTATGATATAATTATGTTTCAATACATATAATATCCTACTATCCTACTTCCTATTAATATTATAAACGTGAAAGTTTGTGAGAATGTATGGATGTATGGATGTTTATTACTCTTTCACGCCAAAACTACTGAACAGATTGAGATGAAACTTGGTATGTAGACAGCTGGAGATCTGTATTGTAATAGCGGACTACACGCGCCCGATTGCAAACTCTGTGGACGGACTAAGAAACTCTTTGGCGCGTTATGTCTGGCGGCCCCTTATTCAGATTCGAAGTTTAGGACAAGTTTATATGAAAATATAGAACCATGCAAGAGAAGACAATCGTCTGTGTAGCGTCGGAAGACAGACGTCTGTGCTGAAGCACGGAACCGCAAGATACTCGTATATTAATTATTTGAATGTTATGTTGTTGTAATTATAAATGTAATACTTTAAAGTTAAAGTGTCAGTTTTGTCCCCGTAGTCTTTTAATTCCTCTTCTTTAGAAATAGACCCATCTTTCTCGATACCAGCTCGCCCCTGAGCATACGACAGTATTAACATATAGGCTACTTTTTATCCCGATATTCCCACGGGATCAGGACTTACGCGGGTGAAACCAAGGGGCGCTGCTAGTATTATAATACAATACAACAGTGATACAACTATATTCAGAGGGAGCTCATTATTACAAATAACCTTTTAACGACAACAGCCAAGTTTTAAATTAAAATTAACAATTCATAATAAGTTTACCCACTCACAACTATATATTACTACAATTCTTTTTCATACAAATCTTACTAATACAATAGTAAAGGCGAAAGCTTATGAGGATGGATGGATGGAAGGATGTTTGTTACATTTTTACACAAAAACGACTGAACGGATCTGTATGAAATTTGGCACAAAGATAGATTATAGTCTAGAATAGCATAAGCTACTTGTTATTCTGGTAAATGTACGGTTCCCTTGGGATAGATTTCACCAAAATTTCCACACGAATGAAGTCGCGGGCTACAGCTGGTAACCAATAAACCTTCAAAAACGCAGTTGAAATGCTACCATGCTCAAGATTCATACAAAAATCACACCTAAAACCTTTAAAATCTTATAAATCATACAATAATTCGAACACAATTTTTCAATGTCCTTATCAAATCATTTGTTATCTTTTGCCGCTGGCATTCCACCATGAACGCTTCAAAGTTATAATAAATCAGTGAGATGAATACCGAGCGAGTGATTGTTACGAAATATTGATTGTGATAACGATCGAAGTAAGATTGTTGTAAGAAAAAGAAAACATTGATCCAGTGCTGATTTTAAAATAACACAAGACGACTCTCACTCTCCTAGAATGCAGCTTTTCTCACGATGTTTACCTTAATAACATTGTTACATGGTGAACAAAAAATGATTTAGACATCCTGCTAAAACTGGGTAGAATTAAAATGTGTTATAAATAATTTATTAGACTAACCATGGCATAAACTTAAATACACTTAAGAAATAAAATAAATCAAGTAAGCATTTTCCTTCCCGTTCTTTCCACTTGAATCCCCCGCGTGAACCCCCTCGGGGGTCAATGGACACTCACTATTACACTTGGACCCCTATGGTGATCTATAGATACTCGGTGGTACTCTTGGACCTCCTCAATATAAAGTCTTTGCAGTCAACATCAGGGATTTTAAATATTGACGTAAATTACTACCTACCTATTTATGTTTAATCTAATGTAGTATGTAAGTAAAATGTTTAATATAAAACGTTTGCCCCCTATAATATAAAATATATATAACTATATATATATATATATATTTATTGATTTTTTTTTCCCTTGCATCTATACGTCTTCGTAACTAATAGGTTTCGTAAAAAGAAAAAATTACTTGTCTGAAACTGGTTTCGTACAAAGATAATTTTTTCTTCCTCCTCGTTACGCACCATCGGCTTCAATGGCGGCCGAAGGGGATTTGTATAACTAAACTAAACAAAACTAAATAGATTTTAATTCTCAAAATGTAACGTCCTTTAGTGTACAATCTCTGGGGGTTGAAGAGGAATATAAATTTTATAGTTATTCTCGGACCCCCTGGTTAAGGATCCAAGTGTAATAGTGAGTGGGGGTCCACGCGGGAGGTTCAAGTGGAAAGAATTCTTCGCGCTACTTTTTCCGTGTGGCCCTTCTCCCCCGCCGAGCATCTGATGTGTAACGTGCGATTAGGAACTTCGTTCTAAAAAATCAACAACGAAGCACTAAATTTTTTACTGTTATTTTTACTTGGCAAAAAGTTTGTGATTTATGTATTTATAAGTAGGTATGTATATTTAAAAAAAGGTATGTTTTAAATAAAGTAATTTTTACTTTTTATTATCATGCGTATTAATGAAATAGGTGCAAAACTTTTGAATCTTGAAGCGGCTAAGCCATATTTAATTATATTGATAGGTCACTAGACAAACTAAATACTTTATTACTTTCCAACCTAGTAGTGAGTAGAGCTTCACCAGCAGAAAAGTATAACACGACGCTAGTAGTCCTTTCTAATTAACAACGTATACGTCTAAAGTTTTAAAAATCAATGAGCGAATGAATAATTTTAGTTTGGTAAAACTAAACAAAATGGCGAACAAAATTAAAAAGTAAAAAAGAGTTCCACTATCCACCTACTGCCGTAATCATCAGACCATCCGTTACCAAGCACAATTTGTGGGACCCGTCAAAACGAATCATATGAGGCCAAATTCGAGTGGTTTTTCTTCAATGGCTCTAGTAGTCACTAGCCACTGAAGAGTTCTATTAAACACTAACATTAACAGATCAGAAATTGTCATCCGAACTACATATACAAACAAAGTTTCATTTGAGTACGCCAATTAGAAGTAGGTTAAAATTTACTTCTTAGATTTGTGTTCATTGTTAGTTACAAGTGAATAAGACTGTTAATTAGAGAACTGGGATACAGCCACGGGTTAGATTGCTTCATAAGAGTTTAACGACCCATGAAAATTAAAAATAATATGAGTGCAATACTTTGCAACAGTGATAATATTTTGTTTGAAAATAATTGTTGCAAATGAATTACGTATAACATGAGTTACACATATTTCTTTTATGCAAAGCATAAATACATCAGGGATTGGAGCTCGCGCCGAAGTGGTAACCGAGTAGGTTTGCACATTACAAGTTTAAGCAATACTAGCCAGTTTAGTCTTAGGATGGGTGACCATTTTTAACACATTGAGACCCCTCCGTGCCTCAGAGAACATGTTAAGCCGTCGGTCCCGGTTGCCATACGAACATCTGTGGCATTCGTTACGGATAGTTGGAACCCTAGTCAGTAGAAAGTCCCGACAACCTGGTCTAATTACAGAATTTAGATATGCCTAGTACTTGGGTTGTGGAGGTCTGATGGCAGTCGCTTCACGTAAAATATCGAAATTCGGCCGTATCATAGTTAGACTGAAAGCTGATCCCAACTTAGTCGGGAAAATCCGCGGAGGATGCGGAGGATGTGGAGAGCATTCTTAATCAATTATGTTATAAGTAGGTATGTCTTCCAAATCATCATTGATCTCAATATCATTTAATATTCAAGATACCTATGTATCATCTATGTAGACTTAGGGAGAATTTTCAATCAATTTGCTATTATTGTCATTTAAATCACCATTGGTCTCAATCATTTTATATTCAAGATATGTAAATAAGATTAAAATAAAATTTTCCTGTCAACAATTGATTCGTGTACGTAGAGTACACGAGCTCCCTGTAATAACCATGGGAATACACAAAAATATGGCTACAGCAAAATATCAAGCCATGTTATTATTATATACAAAGGACTGTTCGTACTAAACGTGAGCCACGTTTGTGAGTGAGTTTGGCCTAATACGATAAACTTAAATAGCAGTTTTAGTATATATATAATTTGGTAATTAAATTAAAAACAGCCTGTCTACAGTTTCTATGAAATAAATGTCTACTTTCATCTAATACCTTTAAACGAGCAATTCTTGTATATATATAATCTGAATCTAGGAAACGGTTCCAATGATTTTGATGAAATTTTGTATAAAGATAGTTTCGTATTTTTAGTTCAACTGCATAGTTGTATTTCATGTAAAAATGTAATTTTACAAAAAAAAAATACGATTTTACAAAAAGGTACCGACCAAAGCTCGGTCTCCCAGGTACTTCTGTTGAAATAAAGTCCTACTCGACGTATGATTAGCGTATTTATTATTTATAGGTATATATTACGAAAATGTTTTTCATGTCAATGATACATCAATCTTTTCCATCTAAATTATATAGGAATAGGTACTTCTTGTAAAATGTCATCTCGTGTCGAAGTGCCTCTCATCGTATATATAATACGTACGATCGAGGCAGAATCTACTGAAATTAAACACGTTCGATCAATAGTAAGTTGTTTCCAGGGGATGTTGCGCAAATGCTTTTATAGTTGTTGTTGTTGTTACCTATACCACTATAAGTATTGATACTCTATACGGTAACTCCGTGTAATGATTACAACTTGCAACGTAACGATATAGTAATAAAGTTCATTACGAGTATTACGACAAACTATTAATGCACTTAACACCGCTAACAATCGAGCTCGCACGCCTGTTGCCAGTAAGGAACGTTCTAGTGAATGCAAACTGCTTCTATAAATACAACCTCCACTCACCGCGCGGGTGTTATACTTACTCTGTACCCTATTGTTCAACGTGCCAGCATCATGCTAAGGGTAAGCGTAAAGTATTATTTTATTATGTTGCACATATACCAAATTCAGTATGACGTAATTAAGCCGTAATTACAGAATATGACTGAAAATAAATTGGTGTTACTTGTTTTCTTGATAAGTTCATCCAAGTACAGTTCCTATTAAATATTAATAGCTGACAACAAACAAATAGAATATCCGATGTATGTAGATATAAAGAATCTCCTTGTCCAATAAAAAGTAAAGATGTGGAGGTCATTCTAAGGCGCCAAGTTTCACCAGTCCGATTTGGAAAGTTCTTTTTGGGTCAATTAGCCTATTCATTGATGTTCTAGGATATATAACATCAGACCAAGTAACTATAAACGACTGTGAAACTGTAGGGAGCAGATTGTTAAATATAAACTCAGTTATAAAAATGTTATTAACGAAGTATAAATATTGTAAACAATTATTCACTTCTTATTTTGTCGTTTGTCGCCATAAATTTTATTTGCAATAATACATTTTTATGTACTTAATAATACTATTTTTACTTTTTTATAGATATCGCTACTATTGTGTGTTGTACCCGCTTTTGGCATTATAGTGAGAGATCCACCACCATCGCCTAATGACTATAAATACTCATATGACGTTCAAGATCCTAGAACAGGAGATAGCCAGAGTAAACATGAAGTCAGGCAGGGTGATATCGTCACAGGAGCATATATGGTCGTAGGACCTGATGGAATTAAACGAACCGTGGAATATACTGCCGATCCTAAACAGGGATTCAAAGCTGTGATTAGTGAGGAACCTGTAGATCCACCTGTAGTTGTCACACAACCCCGCGTTGTCCAGCAGCACCCTGTCACAAGTTATGATTTAAATGCTCTTCAATATGCAGCTACAACTAGACCGGTATACGTACCAGTAGTGCAACGACATCCTACAACAAACTACAACGTAGAAAAATCACCGATTTATTTCACCCCACAAAATGAAATAGAGCCTAAGGCGAATTTCGGAAGTGCACACTATTTTATACCTGCCAATAAGTACTAAACTAGATTGGTATCTGATTTGTGATTCTTGTTCTTGTGATATTAAGATAAGTAGTTAAGTAAATGGAAAGTAAATGCTGTGAATAATGTTATGAAAATAGGAATTGGTAAACGATTTTTGTATTTATTGCTGGACATTAAAGTAAAAGAATATTTCAACAAATAGAAATAAAAATGTAAGTCAATTTCGTTCCTAGGTACGTATTTTTATTGTTCTATTAGCATATCAAAAGTGCTTAGGTTTTATTGTGAAATTATTTGATTGTGTTTAATCGTAATGCTTCGCTAATAGGAGGAACGTTTGGACAGTTCTTAAAAACAAAAAGTTGGTCCTAATACCTAGTGTTGTGAAAATCTTACTCTAAGACTTATATTGATACATAATTATGTTCTAATTATAATACTAGTCTTGATGGCGTCCATTTTCTTATTGAAATAAATGTGTTGGCCAGTCATTAAATCGAACAGTAGTATACAAAGTCATGGTAAGAGTAAGATAGGTTCTGTAAAATTGAAACTTTGTGATCAATTAAATAAGGTTGAGATAAAAGCAAAAACCCTCTAAAGAAAGTTAGGATCGCGAAATGAAACTATTTTTGAAATTTTTGAAAAATCAAAGTTTATTTCAGACACATTCTTATTTTGTTCCCTTTATCTGTGCCTACCCGGAAAGATATTAATTATATATAAGTAAGTTATATAAGGTAGGTACAATAAAAGTTAAGTAAGGTTCCGGGGTAAATAAATCACGCACCGGATTAGCTAGTTCAAGGTCTTGGCGCGCGAAGTGGGTCGCAATGTTCGACGAGCGAGCGGCGAATGACCTTACATGCTCGGGCGTCGAAACCAGCGGTTAATGTGAGGAGACACAACCTCTACAAATGCTTTATTGACAGACGTGATGGTGAAGTGCCGACTCCACCACGCTACTGATATACATATAGTTTAATCGTAAGCGACTTACACACAACATTCGCAAGACGTGGTCCCAAATAAATTTCGTGATGGACTCCAGAAATAAACAATGGAAAATAAACAAAGTTCTTAATGAATTGTTGTAAAAACACTAATTTGTGATATTTGCTATTGGTAGTTGACGTTTTGCAAAATTACTTCATGACCAGTTACGTCAGGGTAAAACAACACCGTTAATTGATTTCCTGTTATCGTAGTAGGTTGCTAAAAAGTTATACATTCGAATCTGATAACGAAAACTCTATGTTAACAATGTTTCATAGTTTTATTTTGATTGCGAGTGGAGTATAACAATAAGCCCATGAATGAATATTCTTTAAAATTGATGAGATAAACTTATACACCGTAGAAACAATTATACACGTTACATGAAGAGGTTTGTGGCCACACCCGCCTTCATATAACGTATTCTTTTTACATTACTTTTTTATACACGTAGTGTGACCTGATAGAGACATTGTATATAGTGTTTAGGGTGTTTGGTGTTTTTTTTTTAATTTAAATCATACCCGTATTAACTCAAATCGACATTGAATTGTCTTCTATTGAATCTCCATAGTTAAATAATACTAATTAAAATGAAATCACTAATTTAATAATACAACACATAAATAAGTAAACCACAAACAGAAAATAGAGCCGATTGGGGGTAACGACAGGCATCTTTTGTTGTTTTGCGGGCAGGCGCTAGGAGGGTTCCGGATGTCTTAATAAAAGCTGTTCCCGGATCCCTCCTACTTAAGGCGCAGTACGGCACACCGTGTGGTTTTAGTCGGTTCGATTCCGACACACCGCCCCACCGAAAACCCCGGTGGGGTGACGGCCCGAGGGGGTTTCCACACGCACAAAAAAAAAATACAAAAAAAGGCATCTTTTGTTGGTGTTACGGAATTTGAGTCCTATTCTCTGATTGAGATTGAAAACAAACCACACCACCGCGTACATCTAATCTTTTGAAGTTCACATGCATACTAAAATTTCTTATTTACAACCAAGGACAACTTTGAGAGGCACAATTGAGAATTTTCATAATATTCCCAAAGGATTATTAGTTTGCTAACTCGGACCTAGTAGCATACGTGGAGGTGAAGCACATTGCCTGCCATTAATTAAATCGTTAATGAACCGGGATGATAATATAATGAGTCTTATAAAGTTGGCACGCAGAGTAACTGTAAATGGATACAAAAATTACAAAATATTTTATGTTTATACTATATATATTATGTGGTCACGGTTGGTAATGGACACACAAGAAGAAAATCTCATCTTTTTAGCGTTCCGTTCCTTAAAAGAGAAAAGGAACCCTCATAGGAACACTTCGTTATCCATCTATCTGTGATGACCCTTTTTCCCAGGAGCACGTGGAGGTAGCAAGTTGAAATTAACATCAAAAACTTATGTCCCTTGAAGCTGTAAAAAAATCAGTTTTTTCATTGTCCTTATATTTTACCTATTTTTAACACTTCGTACGTAACAGATAAATCAAAACCTATAGGGTATTTCCCATTGACCTAGAATCATGAAAATTGGTAAAAAGCAAGGTCACAACACAAATAAAGGAAAAAATCCGAAAAGCGTAAATTTGTTGTTATTTCGCATAAAAAAAATGCAATTACAAACTAATATTTTGCGCTTGGAAAATTTACTGTGACGTACAACGATGCATAGCATTTTTAGAACAGCAAAGTTATGTTTATCATTGGAAAAAAACGGGCAATAATCTTAGAGAATCGATCTAGGAAATAGACGAACTATCTACAAATACACGTATGTATCTACGAACCCTTGGTGCGCGAGTCAGGTTGTTGTACGGTTTTTTTTTCATTTCGCCCCAATCCCAACAACACGGTACCGGTTTTAGTGATCTTACAAATATATGTTAATCAATAAATTAGCACTAACGTCATTTACTCAGAAAAAATTGGCTTGTTTATTTGAAATAAGGGGCTTATCATGCATTTAGTCATTTTTACAACACATTATTTTCTCTGTAGGCAAGACATTTATTAGCTCAATGGGATCGTTGTCTCTTGGAAACCATGTGTTTGTAGCTCTCCTTTGAGTTTGAAGGATTTAAGTGAATACGTCAGATTCAGTCTACTATTTATTTCAGAAGGAAATAAATGTAGGAAACAAGATCTTATCGTCCAAATGCACGATATTATATTACTTGAGTAATGTAAACTGTAAAAAATACAAGGCCAAAATATCCGCGTACTATACGTACCTGTATAGTTGCTATCAGTTTCCAAGTTTTAAAGTAGTTGGTAATGTTCTATAATGACAATATTTCAATGTCGTTAAACAACTTATTACGTTTATTATGTGAGAAGCAGTTTTTGTAACTTACGCCTCGTCTCTACAAAAAATTTTTAACCCACTTCAAAAAAGGAGGAGGTTCTCAATTCGACTGTATTTTTAAAGTGAAAACTTCTTTAGCGGCGTTGTGCACTTTTTGGGATGGATAAAAATGTTAAACTTGCGTCAGGACAACTCGTGTCAGGACACGTGACCTGATCGAAAATTCGTAAGACGGAGCCGAGTTTCTTATATTTAAAAAAAATTTACATTGAAACATTTATGAGCGGCCAGGAGCGCAGAACTTTCAGTGTACCCTATGTATACATTTAGATATGTTATTACCTACTTTTTATTTTTAACCTAATTATATGTATACAGATGTGTGTGTGTGTGGGTGTATGTATATGCAAATACATTGTGAAGTTATGTTTTCACTTCTGAAGTGCAGTCCTACGACCGACTGTTTTTTTTTGGTGAACCGATTTTGATGATACTTTTTATTTGAAAGTTGGTGCTTCCCGTGTGGTCCCATTTCAATTTGGTGCAGTTCTGACAATGGCATCCATGAGAAAACCATATAAATCTTTTATGCAATAGTTTCTTTTTAAGTCGGTTTTTTTTTAAAGAATTATACACAAACACTTTTGTATTTTGCTGTACTAGACAACAGTGTATCTAACAGGAATAAAAGCGAGGATTTTCAAAAAGTATCTACGAGGAATAATGCACAAAAAATGTTTGTGAGTCGCATATTTCGGTGCCCCACGTTCACGTAATTTTTATAAATGGAACTATAACGGACACTAACTGAATCAACTCATTACTTAGGTGCCTTGTATGTAATTCTAGAAGAATTCAATTATGTTATAGCACTCACGGTAATAAAATGTGTGGCCCAGTTGATTATAATAAACTATTATTTGGCCTCAGTTACACATAATTTTTAATCTAATTCAATTATCTGAGTACTTGAGCACTCTCTAAAGTCAATATTTTATTATTTCAAGCACTGGCCACAAGTTAATATATTTTTGTCAAGTCTTTCGTTTCCGAAATGGTGTATGAGATTTGTTTGTGTGGTCGTTACCTGAAGAAAACGAATACTAGGCTAAAACTAGTTAGGGGTGTGTCTAAAACTATTAGTCTATAGTCTAAAAGCTCCTCTGCACTACTCTCGAAGTTGCTTCGTCATCATCTAAGCGGATTTTACTGTATACATTATTTATTTGTACCATAGGTATACTCATAAAAAGTTGATTTTATAAAAAATAAAACTTAAAAAGAATTTTACTTATAATTTAATATTATCATACAATTTTAATTCATTCAAACTTTAAAATAATTTTATTAAAATTCGAATTCAAATAATTCTTCTAATATTTTACTTATTCGAATTCATTTTAATTTTAATTTTATATCGTTTAAGTTTGAATTTAATTATTCCACTATTTTGTTACACGACTTCACAACAAAAACAACTTTACATACGTCGATTTATAAACTTGCTGGCTCCCTTCAGTCAAGACGATGCGATGGTGTTATGGCTGTGACAGGGCAAAGTTGAAACCAAAAACCACAGCCGCACCGTTTAGGCCGGTCGTTGTGTAGCCACATGAATTCTAAGTGGTGGTCGTGCGGACTGCACGAACAGGCTACTATCCGATGAGAGTTGACGCTAGGAATCAAGTTTGGACGACAGAAGGTTCCTGGACCTAGAGATGTAGATGATGAAAATTATAGTGTAATATTATTAGGGACTCTCTTTTACTGAAGTGAAAACTTCCTAAGGAACGTTGTGCAGTTTTGGGATGAGAAAAAAGCACTGAACTCGCGTGCCGTCGCGCTCAGATATATAGGGTATACAGATGTTTGTATGTTTTCACTTCTGACGTACTGTCCTACGACTAACAGTTTTTTATATAGTCGAGTGGTACCTGTGGTTCTTGTTGAAAAATAGCAAACCAGGTTAGTATTCTAATTGTGGAATTGAATACAATCGAAAGAAATCGAAAAGCAGAAAGTGCAACAATATAAACTGCTTTTATCTCTTTCTGAACATGTAGTTTCTTTGCACCCTCTTTGCGCCTTGCCCTTTTTAATCGTTCCCCGCATTTTCGATTTATTGCATTATTATTTGGTATTAACCATGTAGTTCGTACTCAACCGGCACTTTAATTCTGCATTAAAAGATGGAATGTGAATGGATGATGGTGAATTCTATGGCAATAAATGGCACCTAACTACAGCAATAGGAGTGAACCAGGTATTAGGGAACGGAAGCCGCCTCATTAGGGTGTACACACTTCCATCCTACAGAAGGCCGCGGTAAGTCAGCACGGTGGTGTGCACCGAGTAGGATCCTGTCACTAACACAAATCCTACTCACTAGTATCTGAGGCTTAGATGCGGCAACACACAAGTGACACCACGGCTGATAAAAATACTCATAAGCAAGGGCCTTGCAAGCGTAACTGCTTCCCAAAGATATTCCGTGTACTTGCTTGCAGCAAAAGGTGGCTAAAGGTTTGCCCCCTAATTACTTAATCTGCTTACTTCGGAGTTAAACAGGTGTGAGCTAACTACAAAACACATCTAGTGCCTAATACGTCATATAGTACCTAATATTTAATCGGGTGTGTAATATATGGCATAATAACAAATAGTTTAATATCACTTGAAATAACGTTCACATGATATAAATTTCATATACTATAAAAACAAATAACCTAATTTCATGTGATCTAATGTTATATTTCATATAACCTTCATTTGCTCTAATAACATTTAGTTTAAACTTTCATTTCATATAATTTTCAATTCCTATAATGCTCTTTTTAAATAACGTTCATTTGACCTAATTTTCATATTTACTAATTTTCAGCCAAAATTCTGTACCTTATGAACAAGTAAATATCAGGAACATACTGTTATAACCTCATATAAACCAAATGATACACCAACAACAGAGGGGATGTGGCGCTCGGCCGCTGCTGCGGCTCGCTCGCTTCGCTAACTCGCCTTCGCGCTTTAATGGTTCTAACCTAACCTAACCCAAATGATTCAATAACAGTGGATGGTATCTGACGCTTCTAAATTATATTAAACGTTACTTATAGATTTTGAATATTATACTAAATGAATATTAGTTCAAATGTACATTTTAAATTAGGTAAAATTAAATTAAAGAATATAAATATTAGGTAAAATTAAATTAAAAGAAAGTATATTAAAAGAAATTAGGTCATGTGATCATTAGAACTTTTGTTATTATTTCAAACGTTACACACCGTATTTAGTCTGTCGTCTTTTTCTGTAGGTAAAATAAATAAAAATAGTGGAAAATACCTTTCTTGATAGGCCTTATATAGAAGGGGTCGCAGTTGCCCCCCATGTGAGCAACTAGTTCCCGTTTTTCGAGACCCGTGACGAAGTCAAACGGATCAAACATAGCGTACAGACGCGAAAACACTCGTCGGAAACTGGCATGACGTAACCACGACATTCTTTACCTGTAGAAATATTATTTATAGAGTACGTGGACCTTTAAAATGCTTAATACCACTAGGTAGACTATCACCCCCAACATTGCGCATCTGAGAGCGCTGAAATAATAACAAATAATGAAACGTGCAAAAGCCTGGTCATGCCTGGTTTAAAGCACTCATGTTCTTCTATTTGTTTAAAATCTAATTATTACAATGTCTTTCCCAAGACGAGTCTTCAACCTGTGGAGATACGGATGAACTGGAATGATTGAGCTACTTGAGACCCATCCTGGCTTGTGTAAACCGTAAATATGTTCGAATAAAAAAAATTGTGTAGACGATATTTACCATCAATCAATACATACAAATAAATAAAATTGAAGTGTCTGTTTATTATTTGCATGATACCTATGCCCAGAAATCAGTTTTTAAAATTTTTTGTCTGTCTTGGACTGATTTCCACGGAACTTTCACAGGCAGAAAGTTGGTGTTATAAGGAGTACTTTGGCTTCTTTTATTTTGGAAAAAGAATTAGGGTTCCGCGAAAAATATATAAATATGTAAACGCGAGCGAAGCCGCGAGGGAACTGCTAGTACCTTATATAATTAAAGATTTATCCTTACTTGTAGATTTCTTACAAATTTCACTTACACCTTGGTACTAAATAGTGCACTGGAATTAATTTTGTGATTATTAATCTAAGTATAACATTAATGTAAAAGGTCAATGTACTACATAACTTCTAAAATTAAGAAAATCTATTTCTATAGATCCATTGATTTTTTGAAGGGAAATGAAACCATAAACTAAAATATAATGAAACAAATGTGGTTTTATTTGACAAAGTCAAATTGGTTAAAAGCTCTATAGATAAAACAAACGAGGGAGGTTGTATACATGGTCTGACTTTTAAACTTTCGCGTTCCATGATATAATTATGTATTGAAACGGGAATTAACGCGATCACGAAAAGGTATTACATACCTCTGAATTGCCTGACGTTTCGATCAGGTTGCACTGGCCGTGGTCACAGGCTGACTGGCTCAGCGTTGCACGCCCTCTGTCGTCGAGATCGTGAGGTGAGGTGAGGCACATTTTTAATTTTTTCGATATTTTGGTTACGCCATGTACCGTCACATACTATACTAACATTGTCCCTATTCTGTAAGCAAACCGATGTGTCCCTATTCTGGTGTTCACCCGACTGCGCATAAAAGCGAGGTGGCATGTTTTTTATCACTGGATTCCACGCTGTAGATAATTTGAAACCATCTTCCCGATTGAAAGTTGTGTGTTTATTAATTTCAATCGCTTCACGTACAACTCTTGAGTAAAACTGACGTTCTGTGGAGAGGACTTGCGTACGATGAAACTCAATCCAGTGATTGGTGCCCGCTTCGAGTGCATGTTTTGCAATCGCTGATTTGCAATCTCTCGGTTCTTCACAGCACTTTTGCCGCGTGAGTGAGGTTACCGGAGGCCCTAACCCTTCCCTCTCCCCCCTCTCCGCTCTTCCCGCTCTTCCTCCATCTCCCTCCTCTTCCCCTACTCCCACCTATAAGGGTGGCAACACACTTGTGACTCTTGAGTTGCAGGTGCTCATGGGCGGCGGCAGTCATTTACCATCAGGTGACCCGTCTACTCGGTTCCCCTATACCACGAAAAAAAATTGGTATGTTTATATTATGTAAATATTAGGTTAAAATCTATTTCAAAAACCTTAATGTAGAACATGTTTGGCTGGCTTGTTGGTCTAGTGATTAGTGATCATGACTGCTGAGTCAGAGGTCGTGGGTTCGATTCCCACCGAGGACAAATAATTGTGTGATGATCATAATAATTTGCTCTGTCTAATCTGTAATATGTATGTATTTAGAGGTATATAAGTATGTTTATCAGTAGTCTGGTTACCATAGTACAGGCTTTGCCTAGTTTGGGATCAGACGGCCTTGAGTGAGATATGTCAAGTTATTATTATTATTATAAAAGACGAGAAAGACGAGTGGAGCATGTTATTGGTCCATCCTCCACAAGCTGTCAAAGTCAATCTTGGTTTGTTCATAAAATAAATAATACTGAAAGGTTTGTTGTCTGTTGTTGTTGGTTTTTCGTCATTGTTACTAAAACTATACGTATTGAAACTAAAACTATAGACATTGGTGTCAATTCTGTTGTATTACTCTCTTGACTATAATTGACTAAATTTTCTTCATACAAAATGTAAACCTTGTACACTTTGAAACAAGTAAAATGTGAAACATGTCGCTATCGAAATAAGCAATTTATTTGTTGACTAAAGTCTGACACGCTTAAATAAACTTTAATACCACTTAGCGAGAGCCGCTATCCGTTGAATGCCATCTCTTTTACTCTGTGTTTTTAGTAAGCGTCTTCGTAGGTGTCGATTAAAATAACGTCATCTTAGTTCGTTTTGAACAAGTTTTTATACGGCAATTATACGGCATTGAAATAAAATGGCGGCGTGGAAATAAAGTTGAGTATATGTTGACAGGTTTTAGTGAAATTTAGTGGCGCTGAGAAATAGATGCCAGTAACAAATAGACCTTGTTGCGAAGAAGATAGGGTTGATTTCATATAAAGAAATTAAGTCAGGTTTTAGCTTAGTCGAGTGTACAATAGAATCGGGACCATTTGCCGTTATTCTACTTCTTTTTCGTTTCGGACGGGATATATGTATGTATACATGTTCATATGTATATGTCTTTCCGTCCCCCTTCTGTGCTTCACTTCTTCTTCGCTTCCCATAAAGATCCAATAACAGCTGTAGGGAAACTCCAGATGACAGACTTGGAAAGGAAAGGGAATGCAAGGAATTACGAGTAAACAAATTACTGTTCGACATGTCACTTCACAAGCATAATATTAGTTCATTACTCAAGAGTCGATTTGCGTACGATGTTCTGCTTGCAGCAATATATACGCAACATCCTGTACAAGTTTCTGAAACTCTGATGGAGTCCTGTGTCCTCGCTGATCGTTCGGCAATCTTCATACATCATGCAGCGTATCAGTTTTTTAAACACAGTTTTATTAGCTTCACTTGTCTATGCTAATCTATACTCTATACTAATATTATAAAGAGGAAAGATTTGTATTGTTGTATTTTTTTATGAAACGAATGAACGTAAAAACTAATGGACCGATTTCAAAAATTCTTTTGCCTTTAGAAAGCTACATTATCATTGAGTAACATAGGCTATATTTATTACTATAAAAAATTAGAGATCCTTAAAAAACCCTAATAAAACCAACCCAAGGTGTAAAAAAATTAGCCATAAAATGTCTTTCATCGCATGCGCTGCGGAAGGTATTGATGATAGAACAAAAAAATGTTCTACAATATTAAAGAACATATTAATATCTACAAAAAATTTTGCGAGACCATATGTCCAACTATTGTAGTTATGTCACTATAACCACTTTTTTAAATTTTAAAGTTGATAGGAATGCCGATCAAAATCAGACCATGTTATCCATACCTTTGTATTAATTCTTGTCCAAATAAATTATTTCGAATTTAAGACTATTTTAATACCTGTTGATTACTTTTTGAATTATTGAAATCAGACATTCCAATCAAAAGATATTATGAAATTAAAAATAAGTAATAACCACGGTTGCAATTTCTCACAAATAATACCTGCCTATGACCACGGCCAGTCCAACCTGGTCGAAACGTCAGGCAATTCAGAGGTATGTAATGCCTTTTCGTGATCGTGTTAATTCCCGTAAACACATAATTATATCATGGAACGCGAAAGTTCAAAAGTTCAATGGAAATTAGTTTAAAGAAGTCTTTGTTTTTTATTTTTAAAATTTAGACAAATTGAGTCATGTACGTTTTAATTAGCATAATTATAAGTAAAATTATCTTTATTTATCCTAAAATGTTAAAAATAAATGTCCACCCGTGCGAAGCTGGGACGGGCCGCTAGTAACTATATAACTAAGTAACAATTTTAACAAATCTTGAAATTTTAACCAACTTCTGATTGTCAAATCAAAATTTTACTTTGTATGAATGTATAATTCGGATGACAAATACTGTGATTTGGCATCTTGGACGTACTCTGGTGATGGAGCTACAAGGTGGATAGTGGAATTATTGAGTATCTACTAGTACGAGTAGAACCCTCGCGTTTGGTCTCATATGATTCATTTTAATGAGTTCAAGTTTGGACTTGGTAACGGTGGTCGGATGATTGAGCCAGAAGGATGATATTGCATTTTTTTTTCCTTTTAATTCGGTTAGCTATTAAAGCGTATTTTTTTAGATTTTTTATTTATTTTTATTAACACTTAACACGAGTTTGAATTAAATTGTTAATCACATAATTTAAGGAGTACTTATGCACCTATTAATTTAGTAAATACCCTTTTTTTCTGTTCGCAATACTCTAATTCTGATTTAGATTAGAAAATATTACTTCTGTTCATAAGTATAATTACTCTAACAAAATATAACAGCCCAATAAACGGCGATTAATAAAAAAATATACTTATCTCAAATAAAATTATCTTGGTTACAATTTTTAGTCTATTAAGTACAAACGACACAACACAAAAATATCAATCTTAACTTTCTATTTGAGAAAATAATTTTCGAAATAAACTCAATTATTTGTTACTTAAAATTGTTGTGAGTGTGACACATCAAAAATATTGAATAAAAGAAATATTTCCTTGCGATTGATAAATCTAAAGTTAGAATTCTTGTAGTTTTATTGTATGAACTTTCCTTAATTATAAATTGTATTTCTTTTATAGAATAGAATAAAATAATTTATACGTTAACATGTTCGAATAAAAACTTTCGTGAGTGGTATTCGTATTAATTAGGATATACGGTTTTACTCACGTGTATATTTCGGAGTTGCCCGACTAGTTTCAGACCCGACGGGGGCCCTTTATCAAGGGGTGAGGACGTAGTGTTTGTATACTCTGTGGGGTGAGGCGTCCTACCGCGTCGGTTGCAGGTGCCAGGGCATCCCCGAAATATACACGTGAGTAAAAACGGATATGGTGATTAACGTTGCTATTTATTTTTGTACTATAACAATTTTATGTGACAACGATTTCAAATTAATAGCGTACAATGATAGCACTATTTTTAAATATTGACACTTCAGAAAGGAGTCCATGAGTGCACCCGTAAAATGACCCAGTTTAGCATAAAGAAAAAAGTGATATCAGCAAACATGCCTTGTCACAAGGACGTACAACCCAAAAAAGTCAAGCATCAAAGACAGCATTACAAAGCAAGTGATCTTTGTACAAAAGATCAATCATCCCACTTGCTCTTATTAACATATTATGGAGACGTAACCAGTAGGTTGCAGTTTATTAAAGACAATATTGAATGGTGAAACATTCAAAATGGACCGGTTTATACGAGCTTACACACTCACACACGCATACGGACACTATGGTAATGCAATGCTGAAGCAGCTGGGACGTATATAAAGAGTCCCAGTATCACTATTGAGGCACATTCAGCGTTTGGTCTTCTCCTAGAAAAGTCACTTGTTTTCTTCGAAATGGCTTTCAAGGTGCGATCCATTAACATTTTATTGTAATAATATGTCTTTGGTCTAATAATTCGATAATAGAATAATAAGTTAGTCATCAATATGTAATAAATAAGGTGTAAGGATTATTTATGGAGGGTGGTAGAACTGTCCATAACTGCTAAAACCTCTAGTGATGACGTTATTTTGGGTGTTTTTTATGAATACAAACGCTGTTTCCCGATGTTTCGACTGTAAGTCATAATAACGTATCCTAATCAATGTAAACTTTTTTCCAGTTGGTGATCCTTGTCTGCGCTTTTGCTGCCACTAATGCGGGTAACATTGCCCCTGCGGTGTACACAGCTCACGGCCCTGTCACTTATGCGGCCGCGCCTATCGTGCATGCTGCCCCTGCTGCACACCTCGTGCATGCTGCTCCTGTAGCGTATACAGCCCCAATCGCCAAGGCTGAAGAGTACGACCCTCACCCTCAATACAGTTTCGCGTATGACGTGCAGGACGGTCTCACCGGTGACTCTAAGACCCATCACGAAACCCGCGACGGTGATGTTGTACAAGGTTCTTATTCCGTCGTCGATCCTGATGGCACGAAACGAACGGTAGAATACACTGCCGACCCCCACAACGGTTTCAACGCTGTTGTGCACAAGGAACCCATCGGTCACATTGCTAAAGTTGTCGCTCCCATCGCCAAGGTAGCTGCTCCTGTTGCTTACGCCGCAGGTCCCGTAGTTCACCACGCCCCGATCGCCCACGCTGGCCCCCTCTACCATCATTGAAAGCGAACCTAGTCAAACCTTAATCTGAGTAATTATTTATTTTAGTGTTAAAAGCCATGGAAATATTAAAAGTTTTGTACGATTTGTACATCAAGTTCTTATTAATTTATCATCTTTCAGTGTTAATTTTGACACTATATGTTGAGTTACCAATCGTCAATAACTAATCTCATACCTTACGTAAATCCCTTCCTTTCTCCTGTCTCTATTCTACTTATAAAACCAATCACTTTCTTCATGATTATCACGTTATCTTTTAGAGAATGATTTACATGACTGTAAAATTGAACCAATTGACTCGAAACACTGCAAGTAGAGGATTCGCTCCTGAGTCCAGGAATCGCGAATTTTTCGGAATAACATTTAATCAAACCTGGGATTTACGGATTGGCAAACATTTTCAAAATTGTTTTATATAACGTCATCAACAACGAATTTCTCTCAGAATTACGGCTGCGTAATTAGTAGAATATTCACTATGGTGGTCAGCTTGGCTTGTTGGTTCACCTGACACTTGGCCATCTAATGCTTCCATATTTACCGAGAGTTTGAAACTCGGTATAAAGTCTAAACATACAGTTTGTATGTAATGTAGCAGTTTTAAAAAGGAATAAAAAAAGGTTAACAAGTGATTTATACAGTTCATATGACAAACTTATTGATTTGCTTAATTTTAATTCTCGAATTTCCACCCCTGATCTTTTAGTTAGTGAATAGTTAGTAGTTAGTGACAGGCTCTTACTCGTTTCAGAATTGCACACTTACATAAAATATATTTTCATATTATATAGAGATGTGTAAATCGGGACTTAATCGTAATAACAATTACAAGGCACAGTACCTTTTTTGGTAAATGTTTTAAATTAAACGGTTTTATTTTAAAGAAATAATAATTTGGAAATAAAATCGTGGGGCGTAGCATACATTACGTATTTACTCAGATTACGCTATGCCCCACGATTTTATTATTTTTATTCTTTACTTCAAAACAGGTTAACTTAAAAAAAAATACTTATTTTAAAATACATACACGTTAAATTGTTACATAGAAGATGCAAGATCACGGTGTACTCAGAGGTGGTAACGCATTACTAATTTAAGAAGCTGTCCCTATAAAAATATAAGTCAAACAAATCATAATATTATAAACTCCTGCAATGAGCAAAACAATTAATTGCATTTTGGAAAATTGTACACTGAGTCCATGAATGAGTTATGTACTTTATGTGAGAGATAGTTAATATGTATATAATTTCTACATACATTATTTCCGCTATTTAGTAAAAGGATCTTACTACACCTTTAATCCTTTTTCTAATTGCTAATTTGTAAACGCCATCTAAAGCGTGCTTTTGAATTATGAAACTAGTTTGAATATCAAAAGTTTTGGCTGCAGCCGTATGCTGTAAGATATAACACTTTTAAAAGTTAAGGAAAAGGTAAGCTTCCCACATACTTAAATTTTAATCAAGAATATTTTAGCCAGTCAGCCAACATGCTTTAATCTATAAGTGAAGTGCCAATGATTCACCATAGTATTCCATAAGGTTATATCTTACCATCCTTCCTCATTTTTAACCTCAAAAGAAAGGTGTTATAAGTAACGTGTGTATCTGTGTCTTTCTGTGTAGCATTATAGCTCCTAAACGTTTGTCAATTCACATGGATACGACTGTACTTAGTGTTGCAATAAAACGCAGTTAAGGCGCCTATAGACCAGGTTTTGTATTTTCATGGTCAGACTATACATGTACCATCGGCCAAATATATCGTCTGCCACCCTATGTTTGAAGATCATTTGACATCATTAAACAACAAGGTTGATTTTCCCGTGCAATAAAATTCTGACAGTTCATTGTTAGATATAGGTTCAACCTTATCGCTATTGTGATTACACAGAAACTTTTGTCAAAACTGGTAGACCATTTTCTTTGTCGACTATACCTACTTCTTATTGTTATGAATTCCACTTCCGCTTTATCGGCTCACCACTGCATAGTAGGTGACTTTACAAACATACAAACACCGATATTGAGAACAGCCACTAGGAACAAGCACGCAAACACTAACAACTTCAAAAACATATACAATTTTAAGAACAAGTATAATTTCTTATATCAGTAACGTCAGTTGGAGAAATTACTAGTAGATATGCATGTTGACCCCTATTCTTAACTAATAGAGTAAGATCCCAGAGCCGCAAAATGTGTCGGATGTAGTATGTAATACTACCCATATTAGTAGAAACTCTGAAGGTATGCGTACCCGTTGGCTTGCTATCTTAAGATATTTTTTTGAACTTTAGAAAGAAGAAAGAAAAGAGCAATGATTTTATGTAACTTTAGCACCTGGTACCTGAAAATTGGCCGCCGGCTCAAGCTAGCAGTTTTTGTACGTCAGAAAATAAGTAAGTTCTGGCGGCCCTGGGATCTTGGTCCATAAATACTCATGTCCAATGTTACTTGTGTGATTTAAGCGGCGGTAACTTAATGGCTAATAAGGCATTCGATTTGCGACCAAGCGGTTGTGGGTTCGTCACCAACACCGGGGTTTTCAAAGGAGCTGGGCGATGTCAGTATCGAACCCACTTAAACCACAAGGCGTGCCATACTGCCCTTATAACTAGTATCCTTTTATAGGAAAATAATGGAAGTTAGATGCGTAACTCGGGACTTATTCGTGAAATAATTTAAAAGGTACGATACCTCTTGGTTACCCGACGTTTAGTCCACTCGTGACCACGATCGGTGCAATTCGATCGAAACGTCGGGTAACCAAGAGGTATTGTACCTTTTAAATATTATCTCGATTAAGTCCCGAGTTATACATCTAATTTGTATCAAAGTCGCTAAAGTTTAAAAACAATAATGTAACTATAATAGGCCGTATAAGTGTGTGAGAAGTAGGAGTATGTTTACGTTGGTATCGGTAGTAAAAAGACTGAATTCGTAACCGCAATTCCTAGTTTGTAATTCTGAACTCAAACCTCAATTATGGTTAAGGGAGTAAGTGTAATTTATCCGTTGGATACTTCGGTAGAGCGTTTAGTGTACTAGTTCATCAAGTACAGTGTATTAATATATGGTCGCAGGCGAAAGCTTCGGTCTTGTGACACCTTACCCTACCGGTCGATGACATTATTTCGAACATTTAAATATCACTGTAACTTGTCTAGCGCAAGGACTACGACATGACATTTATGATTTGTTTAACGGCTCAATTATAAGAATATGTTATTACTTTCTTAGACAATTATATTTAATGAATAACACAAAAGTGGTAAATAAGCTTAGAGAATGTCTGATGTTAATTTAATTGTAGTTTATGGCCGTGACCAATAATAGAGGTGCACGTGTTGCCGACACTAATAATGTTACTGCTGCTCGTTTTCAGGTAATATATAAATATCTCGCTTGTAGTAAAAAGTTCCTTAAAACACAAACAATGCTGTAGTTGGCAAGCAGCCGCTCCCGCTAGTGCAAGTAGCTGTACTCCGTGTGCGTGCTCAAATTGGAGCCACTCGACCGCGGTTGACTAGACTTTGCCACGCGTCACACCACCGAGAGTTTATAGGCAATGGTAATAGATTATGCCCGGGAGCCGTGTGTTCCGGATAAATAAAAAACCTTTTGTTACTCGTCGTTCAAAGCATAGTTATAATTATAATGTCGATTGGTTCGATTTTACAACCGACTTCCTGCAACCTTTAAGAGTAAAATGAATTATCATTTTATATCAACTATATCCCATTTGTTTCGAATCAAAATTGTTTATGACGTTAAAAGGTTATTTATAAAGAAGCAAACACATGCAGAGTGAATTAATTCGTTTGACCTATTAAAACCGCGCTTTCTATTGGTGATTTAGAAAAATATTGCTCTACTCTCTGTCTCTTCTTAAATCAAACTCTTCTACAAACTACAATATTTTCTATATTGGTTGACCTACAAAATATCTTGTACAAGTTTAAGGAACATTCTTTGGAGCAAATTTTCCTTTTAATCCATACCCCAAATCATTTTGATTGGGTTTAAGTAACAACGATATTGAAGTCAATAGCCAATTTTAATTATGCATATTATATGATGTGCCTACAAGTTGTCATTTTAATCAAAATATATTCCAATCCCTCTGACTTTCTTTCCGACAAATAACCACTTTTCTCTCACGACTATGAATGGTTTTTTTGGCATTTTATCACATACAAATCTCACAAACTCAAAAACAGACACAAAAAGTAATGATGACATGTTTATGGTGTTTTGAAGTTACTTTGCCATTTATTATCACCAAAAAAAATAGTTTAATTTGTGTTCCGCAACATGACGAGGTTTTTTATGTTCTTGGTCAGGCTTTACATTGTTATAAAGATACCGATCCAATAATATAGTATAAGTTGATTAGAGATAAAAAAAAATCATCTTTTCTTGACCTGACTTCGGGATTCAGTGTTTTCTTTCTTTAAAAAGAAAACTTGCTAGCCGACATCATACTGGTTTAAGCGGTGTTATGTGGCGATTGAGTTGTTCTGAGTTTAAAGTGTACTGTGTCCGTTAATTGAATGTTTAGGTTAATTCCACATAGAGTTATTTGTGTGACTCGAGGTCTTTACTTAATGGATTTTATCACCGCTTAAAAACAAGAATTTGTAGCACATTATTTTAAATTTCATAATAGTTGGCCAAAAGTCAAGAACGCGTTCGAATTTTCCGCCATTGACAAATTGTAGCTCATTTCCAATTGCGTGCACATCCATAGTGATGCGCACACATAATACAAAACGCGAACTTGAGCCGATGTCACAATATACTGCAGCTATATATACTTCGTTCAAAAGAACAGGAGCATAGTCTCACTTGAGTCCTCTCAACAACTCAACAGGAACAAAAATGGCCTTTAAGGTAAACTTACTTCTTGATTTAATATCAGTTCTCTTAATAGGAATTGAAAACTTCCGTTATTTACCCTGAATCAACTATCACTAGTTGCTGTTTATTTAAATTTAAATTTATATTAATTGGTGCAATAGTTTAAGTAGTTGGCGCCTAGGAGGCTAAAAGCCTATAAAATGCTTTAATCTCCAACTTACCAACTTCTTTAAAAGAGCCTTGACTCTCAGAACTTCTAACCTTATTATAAGACTATTTTATTTCAAGGCTTAAAGGCTTTATTAAAATGCTTCGATTTTAAAAATATTGCAGCCCCAAACTCAAAATAGAAGTGTTGTGGGTTCAAATCCCACACGGGACAAATAAATCGTGTGCTCCACAAATAGCTGTCCTGAGTCGGGGTGTTCTTTGTGTCCGTTGTTTGAATGTTTGTGAAGCCCCCCGCGACACAAAAATATTCCTAATGCGGGAGTTGTCTTTAAATAAAAAAGAACATTATTTCAGTCCGGGTCCAATGAGAAAATTTTATAACCTCTACTCACCTATAAACACAAAAAATAGAAACGAACAGAAAATGCACACGTTCCTAGTGATCAATCGTTTTCTAAAAGAGCCAATTTAAAAAATAAATATTTAGGCAACAATAGATGCTTCTCCTCTTAGCTGAAACATTTTAGAAAATTATTTGTACCAATTAAAATTAAAATCGTATCATTAAATTACAATTATTGATTTCTTGAAGAATATAAAAAAAAATGTTGCTTGATTTGAGAAAAGTCTACCCTAAACTTAAACAATAGCCTAAAAGATTATTAACAGCTTTTAGTCTTAAAAAGGCTGTATCTCTATCTATGAAGCTATAGTCTTTATTAAGACTTGAAACTTTTAAAAATAATTAAGCCTAATTGAAGCCCTATTTTATGAGCCCAGTCCTAACAACACGGGAGCTGTAAATTTCGGGCTAAAAGACTCGAGTCTTTTGGAACACTACTCGGTATCTACCAGATAAGTTGTTGACCTGTTAATTAGAATTTTTAATTGACACGTGAAGTATTACTGAAACAGCCCACCAACTACTAACAGCTCATTCAATATGGCATGTTTTACTCTAATATGACAAATATAAGATGTCTGAGGTTTAGGTCTATTTCCTATGCGAATTAAGTCCATTAAATTATGGTCACTATTATTAGACTTATTTGGTACCAAAAATCGTGTACATTTTCTAAATAAAAACTTAAGAAAAATCTCATTCATGTTGGTAACAAGTAATGGAACATTTAGGCCAAAAATTGTTAGTGCCGCACGACATATAAAACTAAGAATTATAAACTTTTGTATAATTTATCTACATACTGTAACATTTACAGGATGCAGATCCCCTTTAGTACAAAAGCTGCCATTGTATTTCTTCTATAAAGTGAAAGTCTAATGGAGGTAACGTCTTAAAATGTCCTCAACAAATGTCATGGGTACCATTATTCACTGCTTGTGTTTATTTTGGCTTAACTTAATTACATGCAGTAACTTACAGGGCTATACAATAGCCAGCTACTTTAAACTCATTCACATGCAGAAGGCGTCACCTTGCGCGTCCTTGACGCACGAGCTATCCTCAGCTTGTTAGTAATTTCTCCGCGCATGCGTTTACGCAACCGCACTAGTCTCGCCCTCGCAAAACCGTGTCACTGTTTCAAGTACAACTTATGTGTCACATGCTAAGTTAAACAAGACTAGTGCTATGATCATTAACGGTCTCTAATGAATCGATTTGTTACAGTTCGTCATCCTTTCATGCCTTTTGGCTCTGGCACGCGCCGGCGTTTTTCAACCAGCAGCCGTGGCCGCCCCTCTCGTGGCTCAACCCGTTGTCGCAGCCGCTCCGGTCGCGGCTAGACTGGAAGAATTCGACCCACTTCCACAATACAGCTTTGGATACAATGTGGCGGACGCCCTCACCGGTGACTACAAAAGTCAGACGGAGCAGCGCAGCGGTGATTTGGTTCAAGGACAGTACACGGTCGCCGATCCCGATGGTACTCTGCGTGTTGTTGACTATTCTGCCGATGCAGTGAACGGTTTTAATGCGGTTGTGCGTAAAGAACCCCTAGTGGCCGCCGCCCCTGCACCTGTCGTTGCCGCGAGATACACATCAGCGGTGCCTGTTGCGGCTGCCCCTGTGGCTAAGTTCGCTGCCTACACAGCACCTGTCGCCCGGTTCACGTCGCCGTTCGCTTACGCTCCTGCTGCGCGATTGGTCGCTGTCTAAAATCCTATTTACTCGCAATGACTGAACAATAATGGCTCATTAAACTTTTACGAAAAGATTTTTCATATTTTTATTTACTTTAAGTTTCCTCACTTCAAAACGTTTTTACCGAATTTATTATATTATAATAAAAATGTATTCAAATTTATGTTATTGTTAGTTAGAAACCTAAGATTGATTACCAAGGCTTACGTAAAATAATAATCTTACTTACAGATAGACAGGTAATTTTTTAATAGCACATTTAACTTGATAATATCTTGGGACATATTAAACATTGTTTTCTAGACCTAAACTAAACAGAGCTCTTACTATAGGTTTAAAAACACGGATAAACATGCATACATTTTTTGATGAATTCATCCTCACAAACTTAGGAACTTAATATTAGTAAGATATTGATGATTTCTGTGGTGCGGAGGTAGAGTATTCGACTGCCTCGCCGCCACGTCGGGAGTCGCAGGTTCGATTCCCGCTCAGTGCAAATATTTGTAAGCATGAACATATTTACATTAGTATGGGTGTTTCTATCTATTATATTATAATTTGTATGTAATATATATATAATTTGTATGCTTATCGGTAATTACAAGCTCCGCTTAGTTTGGGTCTAGATAACGATGTGTAACATGCCCAGTGACGTAACTAGAGCGGTGCCCAGACACAGGGCGTAGACCCTGGAGGGGCGCAGAAAAGACTAAACAGGACAAAGTTTTAAGTCAGTCAGTAGTTATTACCGTAATGTGAGTAATGTCTGGCCTAGCGATTTCGTCGATTAAACACGACAAGTTTTCGAGCGATGAGGAACTTATGGGAGCTTTTGAGGTGATATGCGCCGCTGTTTCAGAGGAATTTGGTTTACATGTACAATACACAATACAAATTGTTTTTTTTTTTTTTCAAAATATTCGAAATCCATATTTCGAAAAAAAATATTCACAAACGACAAAACTTATATAGCGCTATAGTACTAACCTATAGCCGATACGCAAGAAAATTCATGAAAGTTTATGTAACTGGTTAGATGCATTTATTTAGAATTCCGTTCCAAGAAAGTTATAATAAAATTAGCAGACTTGTAAAATGTAACATAATTTAGTAGAAAAAAAAAACACATGTCAAAATAAGACAACCTAAAAATATTGAAATTTTGTCTACAATAATTTCAAAGGGGTTATCTTATATTATCGAAGGGAGTTATTTATACTTAAATTTATAAAATGGAGGAGAAACAATTATATGGAGCACTCACTGTGTATCGTGAACGAGGAGCCTACCTTCGTCGCCTTGAACAGTTCGAGAAGGCGAAAGCGTCATACGATGAGGCTTTTCAAAACAGCCCTGAGGATGTGCGCACGCTAACCGGGCGCAGCCAGGTATGCGCGGATGCTGTGAAGCCAGTGCAAGCGTACTCGGATGCAGAACTGGCGCTTCAGCTTGAACCAGCCAACATGAATGCGCGCAATATGCAGGCGCGTGCCTTGTACACCATGTCTGATTTTGAGCGCTCTGTTGTCATGAACTTCCGGGGTCTCAGGGTTCGACGCCAGCCGCCATACTTTACGGAAGGTATAAATCAAGGCATAGAAACTATTCAAGATTGTATTGGTGTGAACGCTGGTAGTGTTATGTTGGATTTCTTACCTTTAATCAAACAATTGGAAGCGACTCGGGGTAGTGATAATGAACCGCAAAAGGTCACACATGTATCTCGTATTCCTAAACCAGAACGAAAACGCAAACTGACGCAGATGGAGGCCCGAAAGCATCTTATCTTAGCTCGTGTACTAGCTATGAAATATCTTGGGCCGATGGCATACGATAAATTTTTTCTTCAAAGTCTCACTGAAGACCCTCGAATTAAATCTGCAAATTCTGCTGGCAGTGAAGAACTTAAAGCTCTCGTAAAAGAAGCCTTACGATCTCTAAGTGAAAGACAAGAGATGTTGCGATCACAGAGACCATATTATACCATTAAATTTGCCGAGAAAGCAGAATCAAAACATCAGAATAAATATAAGGAGTTAGTGCTTATAAGAGAGCGTGAAATTGGAGCGCGTACATCTGAACGTTTGTTGAAACAACTTGAGAAGAGTATGAGAGAAAACCGCGTTATGGATTTGATAGCACAGGCCGAACGTATGCAGTTATTCCTCGACTCAAAAACGCCAAGAACGCTACCCGACAAAGAGCTTTATACCGATCGCTTGTATCGAGCCGTAGGCGAAGGATATCTATCGCAGCATCGTCTATCGTACACGCTCAGTGAACGTGGAAATCGGCGTCGTATCGCTTTTCTCATGGGCCTACCCGTGGGCCGTCCTACTTCTTTCGATTCAGTTATGGCTAATTATCCATACAAGTTCATTGACATAAAAGAAGCAACTGAAAAAGTACAGGCTTCTCTTGAAATGTGCGAAAATTCAACTATGAAATGTTGGCTCATGTATGAGTTGGCGCGGCTACTTTGTACACAAAAGAATTATGCACTTGCTAAATATTACGGCAAACGCTGTCAGCGAGAAGCTCAGGAACTAGGTAGTGTCACGTGGTGGTTGAACGGCTGTTTCGTTCTGATGAGCGGAGATATGCAACAAGCCAACGCTAATGAAGTGCGTGTATTGGTGGAAGAAGCTTACGAATACTCAAAGAAGATGCAGGACCCAGAACGGGTGCACGCTTTTTTGTTCAAGTGTGCAGAGATGGTGTCAGAGACAGTCACGGCGGACGAACGAAAAGCCATAATGCAGCGCGAGAAACAAGTTGTATCTGTGATGAACCAAGAGCAGGCCATCGAGACTCAAGTACTGTTCAAGCAAATGTCAACAGTGCCACCCGGACGACGCTTCTCTGTACTTCCGCGAAAACCGGAGCCAGGTGGCGAGGCAGAGCGTCGCAAGCGCAAACAGCGTGGGCTCACGGTCATCCCTGGACCGGAGAAAGTTATACCAGCACCACCACAGTCTGGTGTTCTGGGATTACAATTATTCGATATATGATCTTTATAAATTTAGCTTCACATGTTTTAGAGCATTTTAATCTTTTGAATAATGTTGATTAAAAGTTATGGAAATATTGTTAAATACGTGTATATTATACAATAATTAGATCGATGTTGCCTGTGTTTATTTAACAATTTAAAGAAGACTATCAAGTAGCAATAGTTATTCACCTACCCGGCAGGTAGTAATTAATAATAGAAAATAGGAATAAATATAGTTTATTTACAAACATTGCTATTAAGATTCTCATGGTACCTATTCAATTACTTAATGATGGTACGCGTATGCTGGAGCACTGTAGGCTACAGGTGCGGAGTGGTACACAGGAGCAGAATGAACTGCGGGAGCAGCAGCGTACGCAATGGGAGTGGCAATCTTAGCCACCGGGGCAGCCACTTTGACAGCATACGGCTCCTTGTGTACTACGGCGTTAAAACCATTGTGAGCATCAGCGGTGTACTCCACGGTACGCTTGCTGCCGTCAGGTTCGACTACGGAGTAGGAGCCATGGACAACATCACCGTCGCGGGTCTCGTGCTGGGACTTAAAGTCGCCAGTGTGGCCGTCTTGCACGTCGTAGGAGTAGCTGTACTGAGCAGGCGCAACGGGGACCTCTTTGGCGATAGGGGCTGCGTATGCCACTGGTGCAGCGTACTTGGCGATAGGTGCGGCGTAGGTTAGAGGAGCTGCTTGTACGGCATGGCTCGTGTATGTGAGGGGGGCTGAATAAGCCAGATGTGCGGTCGGGATGAGACCGGCACTCGCCACCGCCAATAAGCAACTGAGTACGACAAACTGTAAGAAATAAAACATTTCACATAAATAAATTTTATAACACTCCACATTTACCATGGGACCAAAATTATGCAATATGTAAATTATTCCATACCTTGAATGCCATTTTTAGTTGTAGTTATGTTCAACAGTAACTTGGAACTGCTGTTTTCAGTGTTCGGTCCCGTTTTATATTCATTGCATGTCCACTCATGACAACGGATTTATGTGACGTCACAAGGCTCGATCCGGTAATCGAACCTCGCCATTATGAGAAGTTCGTTGGAACTTTCGCTTTTAATTGAGGTGGTTCAGGCAGCTGTCTCACAAACTACGTAAAGCGGGCAGCGATTTCAGTGAGTAGCGTGAAGCGGGTCCTTTGCTAGAATAGTCTGCGTGGCTCAATGAATTTGGTAAAATTGATAAACTGTATTTTAATATTATTTAAGCTTAAAGTTGTGTTAAATTTCGTATTCACATAATCGATTCAGAACAATAAGACAATTCGAAACCAGGTGGTGTATGAAGAAGTAACCGGAGTGCACAACTTTAAGTGCATAATACAAAGCCACCTAAATCTTTTGATTCTGTGATTTTCTGTAATATCCACTCTATGTATTTTTGGTATTATTTTGCATGGTACAGGACATAATAATTATTTTTATCCTTTTAGTCAATAGTTTATCCCTTTTCCGCTAACCGTGAGACGAATACCTAACCAAGGCAAGGTCGCGATCTTCACTGGAATTCGAGCACGGCCCAGCGCAGTGGTAGTTGGGTGCGTGCCGGTTGTCCTGCCTTGATCGCTCATTATCTTCTCGGCAGTAAGGCCACTGAAACTGGCTGCTCAATAAACTTGGTGTGTATTTAAATTTAAAAAAAGCAAGTAAATATCTTTTGGTCTTAATTTACCTTATTTATTTAACATTCAGTACTTACTTCCAGTACCTGTGGATTATTTCCGTGATACTTCAAAAGGTAAAGTCGTAATTAAATACACTGACAAGGATTTCTAACTCTACGAATTGGCCTAAAATCTATATTTAGCACTGGCATGCTTCCATTTCAAATCTACGAAATAACCTAAAATCAATAGTTAGTCCTGGCATGCTTCCATTTCACTTTTGTGTCCATGATAATTTGTTCGTTTGTCACGCTTACACGCCCAACTAATGAACTGATCATCATAAAAATTTGCATAGACGTCGTCAGTTCTGCCTTTTATCCAAAAAGTTAATACTGTTCCCGGGGAATAGAAAATGGGTTAATAAAATCTACATTAAAAAAATCGGGGATCAATAAAGTGGGGATATTGACATTCAATTCAATTATCTTGGAAAAAACTTCTTTGGTCGATCTTACCTTATTGTAGAATACCTGCTTACGCCACTGTCCACCTTTAATGGGTCCGCAGATTCAGTGTTAGATACCATATACCTACACGTTTTTATCAGTTTTACAAAAAAAGAATAACAAACTTTAAACTAGGATGCAGTCTCAACTATTTGGCTATTCAATCCACATATTTCGTTCTCTAAACTACCTGAATGTTATGGCTTACACCCTAGCAATCCAAGACCATGGCCGACTGTTATTTGTCTGGCGCACATGACATACCTTCTGCCACCACGTCTAAGTCCTCCACAACTTACTTCTACTAAGTTAGCTAAAGCTATCTCCCATATGTCGCAAGTTAAACACACTCAAAAATCACTCTTCCGGAGTTGGGTGTGACATTTAGTCTGTGTAATAAAAACTTGCTTTTTTTTAAACACAACTCCCGCATTAGGAATATTCCTGTGTCGCGGAGGCTTCACAAACATTCAAACAACGGACACAAAGACTCGGAATAACTATTTGTGGATCACATAAATTTTTGTCCCGTGTAGAATTTGAACCCACAACAATCGGCTCGGCGTGTTGTGTGGGAGTGGCAGTACTTGCAGTGGGATGGTTAACCACTTAAACCATTGCGCCATCCTTGCAGTGAGTAAAATAAAAATGAATCCGTATTTCCCTTGGTCATACCATAACTTGAGAACGACTTAACCAATTTCATTCATTTTTTTATGTTTTCTAAAACTTTGTAAAATTAAGATAATTGCGCAGAAAATTGATAAGCTAGTTATTAATAAAAATGCATTTAGTAAATGTATCAAAACATTCCGTGGCGTATATTTACATAAATAACAAATGTATAAAATCCTTAAATTAGATATCAACAACAAAATTGTAATAATTCATCTATAAGTAGTAAGGACCGGGTATTCTTGGAGCGAAGAATTGTGCAGGGGCGGGGCCAAAGACTGGCGCTCTTGCAAGGATAGGTGCGGGGGCGGCTACTGGAGCGGGCGCCAGGACTTTGGCAGGGGCAGTGAAGACTAGTGGTTCGCGGCGTACGACCGCATTGAAGCCATTCAGAGGATCAGCAGAATAGTCGACGATTCTGCGCGTGCCATCGGGGTCAACGACTGAGTAGGAGCCAGTGACGATGTCTCCGTTCCTTTGTTCCTGGTGGCCTTTGTAGTCGCCTGTGAGTGCGTCTTGTACATCGTAGCCGTACGAGTATTGAGGGAGGGGATCGACGCGTGCTAGGGGAAGTCCTGGTGCGATGACACTCGCGCTCACCGCGCACGCCAAGCAGATGAATACTACAATCTGTAACAAGTATTTATTGCTGATTTAAAGTGGAATTTTATTAAAATTAGAAACAAGCTTAGGTTTTAACTAACAACTTAAAGTTTCGTTTAGGTATATATACTTTAACGATATATGTATATAACTAATTGTAACTTACTAATAATGTTAAGCTGAACGTACACATATATTTTTTACATATTATGTACGTTTAAAGAATCTTAATTTGATTCCTAATATGTACTATAACTATAATGTTCATTGTCTAGTAAAGCATTTATACATAATTATACATATTTATACATAATACATGTCGTCGCCACATCAAAAACTCTTATTTATTTTATTAAAATTAGGGACAAACTATAATAGATAACACAGTTCACTATTTAATAAGAATAACTTAATAGACATTATTTTGACTGGTTATACCGGTAACGCCATGGTCTTGGTCGATTGATAAATATTAATGAATAGTGGGGTTATAAAAAGGGTAGTAACAAGTTCAGAAGAGGGTCTTGAGTGCGAAGAGTGGTACGAACAACTTGGCAGTTACTGTAGTTAGTGATTTTCATATTATATCAGTGGTTGTGAGAATGTTTCTAACAAACATAACAATGGCTTAATTTTCAAACATCGTATCTCGATTTGGTCAAATTAGCAGGAGGATGAAAAAACGATTTTATTGAATAACTAACCATAAAACATAGACAAACAGTTTATTTACATTTGAATATTAATTGTGCTTATCTTTGTTGTAATTATGATTTATTTCTGATAACATGATTAAATAAATGAACTTAAGTATACTTCCTAAACATGTGTAATGGATTTACGAGGCGGGGGTTTTATTTTTTGTAAATAGAAAAAAATTAAAAACAATCAGAAAATACGAGTGATTGCATCGTCTTCGTTATGGCATTTTACACTAGACGACAAAAGACAAAATGAAAAATTCAAAAATTTTGGAGTTACGAAGTTTGAAAATTAAGCCGTCGATATTTTAAATCAGTATTAGAATCTACCATAATAGTTTTTAATTTTCTTATCTCAACATTTAATGTTTAAAAACATTTCCATTGTTTTTTTTTATAATGGCCATACAAATATTTATGTAAATTTGACATGAGCATACAAGAAACTATTAAATTAATTTTCTATTTGACTCATAGCATAAACGAAATAACCCAAGATTACATAATAATATAAGTAATTGTACAACGTAATATATGATAGTATTGTTTACAAACGACGGCCAGCCTTGCGACATGCTTTGGACCCTTTCTTCGTAACCACACGCGGTCAGCATATCAACATCGTCTATACATGTACAGGACGTGCTACTTGCGTTCAATAGAATATTAATTGACGTCTGATTGTACAAGTTTAACCTATTGCTTGGAAATATTTGTTTGCCGTTTGCCGTAAATACATTGGTTATAATGGTGGAACGTCACTATTGAGCTGCGAACCTTCTCTCAATACTGCTTAAAAAGTATATATAAAATAGAGTTGTCTAGAGGCTTTGAGTCGCATTATTCTGTTTGAGTGTTCTTGTTTTGTAAGACAGACGTACTTCTTTTATCTGTGTCCAATTCGAGCACAAATGACAATGTTGGTTTTTTTATATGAATCTATGCGCACTGGAGTGCGCGGACAATATTATGATTACTGTAGTCATCGTGTACATGGATTACACAAATATTGTAAAACTAAAGAGTTATTTTATCAGTTAGCACATTTATCGATGAATTTATCATTGTTATTCGTAGTAGTAACATACATTTTATTTGGCTTACAATTTTCAGCTAATATCATATTTGAGTGATGAATGATGAAGTGATATGTGTACTGATTACAAAGACGTACAAAGCCGGCTCCAATGAAATCGTTGTCCATTTCCAATCTAGTGTGATTTTAATGCGCATTCCACTTTCTGAAGTTGGGAAAGAGTACTTAAAGGTTTGTTAATAAATTTGCCTCTGTACTACTTAATTCCTCCTTAATATATATATATCGCATGAACTTAGTCTTTCAGAGTCATCAAGAAAAAAAAATAATTAAATTATATACAAACTCTAAACTGCACGCGTTGAAGTCTTTTGTATAAATGTAAAGTGATGGAGAATATGCTTTATTGTGTATTGTACTGATCTTAAATAATTGTGAGTCTGTAACACTTGATAATTTGATTACAATTATAATTAATATTTTTAATCCAATACTTGTTTTACGTACTCTTAAGGAAGTAGGGCACAGCAAATTTTACTTGAATATGTACCGACTAACTAGAATAATAATACTACAACCCAACAGAAGAACGCACTTAGTCGACACTATTAACGTGGTACAGTTTTTATTTATGTTGGTGACTCAGGTCACCAGAGCTTATAGCTTTGGTGACCCTAGTTACCAATATTATGAGGCAGACATGTGATTATTGCCTAACTCAGCTATATTGAAAAGACTTTCATAGCATAAACAAACACTTAACAAAGTTTTAATGAAAAGAAACATAAATGAATATCCATTAAAATGGTGCAGCTGAATCATATTCATTATTATGTACGGAGGCAGGTTAAAACGAAAGCGTGGTTTAGAAAGAAGGTATGTCGCAAAACGTCCCAATATGGATCGTGTTGGTCAATCGACGGGCGCGTGAGTACTATACGCGACGATCGAAAATCGACGACGCTCAGTTTAAGGTTTGGTTCTAAATGAAACTGAAGCAACTAATTTCTTGGGCAACAACAGCATTTACTTATGCGTGACGGTTGTTTGGAAGGTAAGGTTAGCGGTGAGGTTGGAAGTAATTCATCTCCATGAAATACAAACAAAATAGAGCGGTTCATCGTTTTCTAATACAACTACTCGTAATTTATTTATTTGGCAAACAACCGCACAGCCCGCCTGATGGTAAGCAGTTACCTGTGTCTATGATGTAACTTGTGTGTTGCCTACCCTATCACTATTACATAGAGTTCTAGCAACCTTAATCAAAAGTAGAAAAAACAACGCTTCGCTAGTAGTGGTCTTATGGATCTTCTATACTATATATACAATATTATAAAGCTGAAGAGTTTGTTTGTTTGCTTGAACGCGCTAAACTCAGGTACTACTGGTTCGAATTGAAAAAAATCTTTTAAGGCTATAAGCTATATAACATCACGCTACGACCAATAGGAGCGGAGCAGTGATCATAAACGCAGGTGAAACTGCGGGAACGGCCAGTACTGTATAAAAGACAACAATGGATGAAGTTAATTAAAGTGATTTTTTATGCCAAAAAGTATTTACCACACCCCTGCAAGACTAGCAGTCTTGCAGGGTAAATACTTTGTAATAATGTGTTATGTTCCAAAACACACTAAAATGAAGTAATTAGTTATGAAACGTGCTTCGTTTACGTGATACAACTACCGCTGCCTTCGATTAAGGAACAACTTTAGTTAACTCATTTGAAGTGTATCGATTTCAGCGAAATTTGTGTTCGGAACCACACTTTTAGACAATATCGTGACGTGTAACCGACGTTAAAACTGGAACTATTCGCTGATGTATTCATATAGCTGTTTCTATTGTATTAAAACTTGTTTCAATTTGTTTGATACTTTAAAGTTTATGTGCAAAGAGCGCGTGACCTTAGGGTGATGTAAAAAAGTTTGGGAGCTTTTTATGATGAATCCTTTAAGAAAAACTATAACTCCCGTTTCCCGCAGCGTTTACTTATAAATAACAAGTTATTGCACCCTATAGATATGAAACTACTTTAAACGATGTTTATTTTATAGTTAAGTTTCTCCATTATGTTCTTTCTTTTTTAAAAATATTATGTTATTATTCCTACGTTAATAAAAATTTATAAGTGTACAAGCTAGCAGATTTTGCATAATTTTTGTTTTAAAATAACCGTTATAGTACAAATTATGTTTTTACATGAACAAACTAGGACTTTTCCGAAAAATTTGAAAATTTCAGAAAAACTGAAAGTGTTTTTTTCCATGAAATGAAAACAATCACAAGCACATTTATTGATAATCGGCAGGACAACGTAAGTCGGGTCAGCTAGTATTAAATAGAAACTTATCAACATTAACTAGTCTTAATCAATACTTAATAATTTTTAAGTAGTACAAAATTACATAATAAGAACATTTTCAAAAATGCTTTTCATTATGAAATTTAATTTATTTATTAATATATAAAATTGTTATCTCACCTTGGAGTCCATGTCTTTGTGTTTAGGGTAGGATGGTCACAGTCCTCAAAGTGGAATGTGAAGTCCCAGCAAGCGTATCGCGTTATATATCGTCCACATTTGTAACAGAAGACGTGAGGTCCATACGTACTAACTTATTGAAGAAAGTGCTACGAATTACGCGACACAATGACTCTTGCAATACATGTTACGTTTCACGAAATGAATCCATCCATTAGCAGTTCGATGATTCGTGATACAAAATAACTCGAACAGTTCCGTGTCACTGATTCATCGGCCGAAATTGCCATTGTTGTCATCAGAAGTGCCGATTGTGATCTGAATCTATTAGCAGACGGATAGCCCTTCATTATGCGCAGATCAAGCATTTAGTGCTGCATGACATGTTGCCTCATATTCACTGGAGATATTTTTAGCCGTAGTCTATCGAATAATTTCAAGTTTCAGAGAATATTCTATTCTAAGTCAATATTCTTGAAAGTTTCCCATTCCTAAGTATACCCTACTGTCGTGCTGGCCAATGAACCAATGGCTGCAATGGCACTGCTTGCAAACACGAAGATCTAATCTAGTCTCAACTGGCTACACGTACTTACAACTTAAAGTTTCCATACACACGTACATAAATGTGTACTTCAAATTACCTCACGCAATAAAAACGTCCAGAGATTTCGGAACCAATTTGTTACACTATTTATTTTTAAATTGTGTGTTCTGGTAAAAGTCTAAAATTAAATTGTTAGTGACGGAATAAAATATTCTATAGTAGCAGTCATATGGATAATCTCTTGCTAGATGGGTTACTATGAGATACGCCTCTCTGTAATTCAAAGAACAAGCTAACGATTGCGATTGTCAAAAGTACTGGTAACCGTTGTGTTGGGGAATCAATACCATCATTATATCCTGACAACTACCATACAAAATTCGATCTCTGCTGCAAGGGATGATTAAATAGTAACTTTTATGTTTCACGTCCATTGTAGCAAGTATCTCTCTATACTTAGGAGGGTTTTTTTCGCCTTAAAAAGACTTGAAATTAAAATTGCCTTCCTGTATAAGCCCTAACATATATATTTCAAGTAACATATTATTATAAAAAAAATTATATTCTATTACCATCAGGTTTATCTATAAAAATCACTATGCAACACGCACGTGTTGTTGAGCTTCTGCTTAATCAGTGCGAAAGTAACGAAAACTTGTGATAGGCAACTTTGATAACGATACCGATTTTATTACAGTCTTATACAGTTTTTATATTCCAATAGTAAAAGATTATATATTTTTTCGACATATTTAAACGTGATAAATCGAGATTCAGTGATTTATATGTACCTATGTATGCAAAAAGTTCTAAAATAAGTTGTACAATTTATTTGCAATTTTTTATTTTATTGCTAGAGGCTTTCCATTTTTTTAGAGGACTTAATACTTAATTACTAACGTGACTCAACAAAACTTTTTTTTTGGTACAAATTTAAATTCTTAATTTTGTTACATAAGTATTTGTCAAAAATATGTGCATTTTGAGTATTCCCAGATCCTACAGCCACGGGTCGTAGTCCCAAAATAAGTCTCATCTGGCCAGGCCATACAATAGAGTCACCAGAGCGCAATGGGCAGCATGGGTTTGGGATAGTTAACTATCGTTATACTATACGTTAATGTTTATAGGCACTTATAATCATTTTATTATGAAAGTAAAGTAAGACGTTTACAAAATATATGAAAATAGTTTTGCTCTGCAGATTCGCCCACGTTATTTGTTTTTATAGTTATTATTCCATCCACTGTGTATTTATTTGATGCCCGGTCTATTTTGCCATCGCTTTGTAGGTGGAGCTAAGGTACTTGAAATCGGAGCAGACTGGTATCGCTATTCCAAGCAGCGAAACGGTTTCAGGACTGAAGAGGCCGCCGACATCGCAAATTTTCCAATTTGCTTTGGATATCGCACCCGTTTTTACCGATCAACACAATGTCCTCTGCAAACAGCTGTATGTTCTATATCAGAGCATCCATTATCAACACGAAGACGTATGGACTTTAAGCTGATTCCTGGTGCAAGCCTACAGAGACACTAAATTGTTCGATGTTTCCAGTGACTAACCTTACATGATTGCTGGACTCGCTGTACATAGATCGAATCAATTCCACATACTTATCAGGCACTCTTTCCTCTTCCAAAATCCACCATAAAAACTCGGTCTGGGGGTACCCTGTCATAACGCTTTTTCTTGATCAACAAACATCTTATATTAATTACGCAAGTCTTTGTGTGCGCGTCTGTACTTGTTTTATAGGTTGCGTTATGCCCTAGAATATTATTATATTTTTACTTTTATACATTTTTTTAAAGACAACCTCCGCCTTTGGAAAGATTCCTGTGTTGCGGGGTCTTTACAAACATTGAAACAAAGAACATCCAGACTCGGGACAACTATTTGTGTAGTTGAAATCGTTACACATATTTTAATTGACTGGCCTGTTGGTCTAGTGGTAAGTGACCCTGACTGCTAAGGCCGTGGTTTGGATTCCCACCCAGGACAAATAATTGTGTGATGAGCACGATAATTTGTTCTGTGTCTGGGTGTAATTTATATATAATATGTATGTATTTAGAAATATATAAATATGTGTAGAATATCTCAAATAAAGGTAAAACTGACAGTACAATAAAACTCACGTGAATACTGTAGGGTAGATATTATATTCTTCCATTTCAATACACTTTTAAACACACGTCCGAACTCGATGCTGGCCACGAGCAAATAGGCCGCCTAAATTTACTGTTCTCCCGGGGTAAACATTCGGTGTTGCCCGTTACATTCGTTTCCACTCCCCAAACATGAACAAACGAATACAATATTTCGAATTTATATCAAATTAATATATCTATTTTTGTAAACCTAACACTCGACCATCCTGACGTCGTGCATGTCCTCATGCACGCACGCAAAAACAGCCGTATTAACCTAACACTCGGCCAATAGTAATCTTCCATAGCATCGAATTCAGACTTACAATTTTACGGACGTATGTGCCTTGCGTCAGAAACATGATTATGATACTTCCTTACATACAAGAGGACGTCACAAGTGGTACTTCCTTCCCACAAGCAACAGGTACATACATAAATATATAATAATTATAATCATAAAGGCTGTGAATTTTTTTCTCACAAATCGGGGGACGTCACTTGCGGTACTTCCTTCCCACAAGTGACATATCTCATAACGGCTGTGAACCTTCCTTCTCACAAACCAGGGGACGTCATTTGCGGTACTTCCTTTCCACAAGTGACATATCTCATAACGGCTGTGAACCTTCCTTCTCACAAACCAGGGGACGTCACAAGTGGTACTTCCTTCCCACAAGCAACAGGTACATACATAAATCTATAACAACTATAATCATAAAGGCTGTGATACTTCTTTCGCACAAACCAGTTGACGTCACTTGCGGTACTTCCTTCCCACAAGTGACATGTGTCATAAAGGCTGTGATACTTCTTTCGCACAAACCAGTTGACGTCACTTGCGGTACTTCCTTCCCACAAGTGACATGTGTCATAAAGGCTGTGATACTTCTTTCGCACAAACCAGTTGACGTCACTTGCGGTACTTCCTTCCCACAAGTGACATGTGTCATAAAGGCTGTGATACTTCTTTCGCACAAACCAGTTGACGTCACTTGCGGTACTTCCTTCCCACAAGTGACATGTGTCATAAAGGCTGTGATACTTCTTTCTTACAAATCAGGGGACGTCACAAGTGGTACTTCCTTCTCACAAGCAACAGGTACATACATAAATATATAACAATTATAATCATAAAGGCTGTGATACTTCCTTCTCACAACCCAGAGGGCGTCACTTGCGGTACTTCCTTCCCACAAGCGACATACATATATCTAATAATGGCTGTGAACCTTCCTTCTCACCAACCAGCGGACGTCACTAGTGGTACTTCCTTCCCACAAGCGGCATACATCTCATAATAGCTGTGAACCTTCCTTTTCAGAAACCAGCAGACGTCACTAATGGTACTTCTTTCCCACAAGCGACATACTGGCTGTGAACCTTCCTTCTTACACACCAGCGCGGCGGATGACAACAATTAGTAATTCATCACTTCGGCCTCGTACGGGTAGCAGAGACATCTTCAACAAACATCAACATATTTCAATCAATTTACACAAAATCTTAACAAATTATACACCTAAACCTTCCTCCTGAATCACTCTGTCTATTAGTGAAAACCGCACGAAAATCCGCCCAGCAGTTCCTCAGTCTATCGCGAACATACAGACGCGGCGGGGGACCCCGCTCCATTATTATGTAGTGATATCTCATCATAAATCATTTCTTTTTGCTGTCTCGCCTTTTTTTTTGTTTATATTATATTATCCATGTAAGTGCATAGTTATGTCACATCTTATTAATTAATATATAACTAGCTTATTATGATAAATCATTTAATTTTATACTAATAGTCTATATTTTCTCATACAATTATTCCGTATCATATTTACAGTTTGTACCGATAGACAATAATTATTGCATTCAGCTGAATGTATAAGGCAGTCACAATAAGCATGCCAGGTTTACTTGGCAGTGTAGGTATAAAGCTACAATTACACTTCGGGTTCGACCAATCGTGCCAAAATTCAGTGGGATGCGGCGCGCCATTTGTTTGATGCTTTAGCACACAATATGCGTCGCGTCATTCTTTCATATGTAGACTATCGAGTTATTGGTACCTGGTCTAGGTTTATTTGTTCACAAAAATAAGGCAGTAACTAAATATTCACATTAATTAATTCAAATAAAAAGACAACCCTAATATCGCGGTGCTGTCGAAACAGATAAGAGTTACGCGATAGAAAGAGGCAACTGCTAGTTGAATATACCTGTAGATAATTAGCGCTGTGTGACCCGAGTTGAGACTTTATTATGTCGGAACAGGAGTCGCTTGTTTAATTAAATTATTTGGTAAAGTGTGACTTCTGTACTTGAACTATTATGAATTCTGTGCAATAGGTAAATAATTATTTATTCGGTACCTTATGCCTATGCAAAATACACACACACTACACACACATATACTAATGTTAACGGAATATTTTAACTTTTCTGTTCTTTTACCTGTTCTGTATCATCATCATCATCGTCATCATCATCGTCTATGTTTATGGTAGCTACATGAAGGCATGGTAACATACGATCGGCTGCTGTCACATGCATGTTTTTATTTTCCTTGCTGTACATATATATTATGTTTTTGACGGATTTAAGCAATATTTCTAAATTCAAATTTTAGTTACTTTTGCGTCTTACCTCATTCAACCGTGGGTCAATCTCCGCATTCATATTCAATCCAAACATAACCTCGGAAGGAGTCCTATCTTTTTGTAGTTAATATTATTTATGCCCCATTGGATTTGTATGGGATGAACCACTTTGTCTTCCCAATCTTTTTATCAAAATTGAAACTTCGAGCTGTTAAAGAGCTAAGAGTGGTGCGGTTGGATCGCTAAACCTTATTTTGTAAATAGTATCTAACATTTGAATAAGGTTAGTTTCAGATACGATCGATCGAATCTATCTAAACATTCAGGGATAGACTTTTCATAAACAAAGATGACATCACTATTGCCTTGGTAAATCGAACTGATCCTAAGACCCAAGTGTATTTGCTAATCTGAACGGCATGCGATTAATTTCGTATTGACTTTCCGGTGTAACAAAACGATCTCAATCGGTTGACTTCAGATCTAGGTACTTGATAGTGACCAGAAGACATGCAAGGTTATGGAAAAAATGAAATAATTGGATACCGCTGATCGTAATCGAATTTCGCAGTCTAAAATCGACACTTATTTAAAATCCTGTTTGCAAACCAGAATTAGGACTAGCGTATTCTGAAACCGATTCGTGGATGATGCCAACTTCCATCATTTCTGCAACCATTTCCCGTTCTTGCTATTATATATTTTATATATTTACAAGCTAACCTGCAAGGTTTGTATACAACAGGGCATTTAGTATTTCATTTGATACTCATCTCAGTGAAGCCCGCACATGCTAGTTCCTTCAAGGAAGTTGCGAAGTGCTTGTGTATCTCTAACAAGATCATTGTTCTTGCTACGACTCGTTGATAGAATCACATTGGCTCATTTCAATACCTATACCTACGGAGCACTTCTGGAAATTACATGCCTAACGACTCGCACCTTCGTGCCTTTCGATAAAATTTCTCCCATTCGTAGTTTATAAAGTTTTGATGAAGGGTGCACGTAAACATAAACATGACTATTCCTGACACGGTACGTTCCTCCGCTAACAAATTTCACTCGACTCCGGTTTACCAATAATTTTCCTACTCAAAACGTAATGACTCCGTTCACTAGAGTCTCGACACAAGCTTTAACTACGGCTGGACCGTAAACGTCATTATCAGCGATAACTAATACGGTGACCGCCATAACCTCGTCCTCATTCAGTTGGGGCAGAGCTGATTCACAACATCAAAAGCATTAAAGTTCTTCTGCATTTTTGTATACCACGATATGCGGTTGCTCCGTAAAAGAAAGACCTATCAGCATCTATCGAAACCTGTTCTCAATTTCTTGTGACGTTACAGTAGTTTTACATTATAAATATTTAAGTCTTCAGAAATACTACCTTTCGAGAGTGAAACGCACTTCCCAAAACCCTTCATAGGTATAGTAGAGCTGTCGTGACTCGGTTCTAATAAACATACTGTGAACTCTTAACACTTCAGCAAGCCCAACAAGCAGATATAATGAATATATTGTCTAACTCTGTACTCATATTCATGCAAATGCAAGAGTATTGTAACGTATTATTATTAGTTTCAATAATATGCATGTCACCTGAATATATATATATTCGTATACTCGAATATAGTTTCCGTATACATTATTTACATGTTTACTTTATCATCGAAATGTCTGTTCGTTGTGTGTATTTTAATTAAAACTTTTAGTAGTTGTTCGCGATGAGAACAACACATTGCGTTAGCGTTAGACCTAAAGGTTTAATCCAGGGTTTATCACTCAACACCTGGATGAAACACTTAATTGTACGTTTACCATCAATATCACATCCATTCAGTTGAGCAAGTATTTCAGTCAGAGGTTCACCAAACTAACTTTTCCGCTTAAGCAAATCCTTCAAGGTTTATTCATAATTTTGCTCAAATGGAAACATTTAACAACATTTCATCAAATATATTCATCTCGAATGAATAGTATAGAGTTTAGACTCTCATGCCACATCCTAGCTAATCCTCATAGTTTCTGCATTACAAGAAGAATGATAGTTTTTTTTTTTCTTTCCCAACTGTATACAATGGCACATTGGTTAACTTTCTAATTGAAATATCTATGCGCTGGCTTTTAATCGAGGGGTCAAAGTCAGATCGAATGTTTGTGGTTCATCTTACCATTACTGTTAAATGTCATAATTTACATTTCGACTACTTAATGACTCTTAGATTTAAAATATATTTCGAAGTAAAAATTGGACTGTCTGACCGTTTACTCAGCTTTGAAGTCAATGCGCCGATTTCGACATCTGATGCTCCCCGGAGCCGCTGTACATCGACGTCGCAGCAGCCACGAGCAGCGACCTGGTGCATAAAGCGGCATTTGCTCGCGTTGCAGCAACGGGCTATGTGTACGTTGCAAGCTTCTGTCTCGAAAATCTTCACCTTGTTATCTTGAATGCAGAACCCGTGTTTGTCTGCGACTTTTTCTATTCGAACAGGAGCTCAATATTTCGATAGATGGCGGCGTGCTTAACCGTTTTTGCTTTTGCTTTTGAAGTAACTACTCTTCTTACAGCATCGTTACTCTGAAACTTATACATGGGAGCTGTGTACAAGGAGCTATGTAAAATAATTAAAAACTCCTTTTTTTCAGAATAAAATTACTGCAAGGTACTTGAACATTATTCGTGATATTTCGGTAACGATCCTTTGAAAACCAATTATGTTTGCAGTTGCATGGTTCATTGCTTACACTGAACTATTGAGAGACCACGAAGAATATTGCAATATAATTTAACAAACAGATGATATACACCAACGGTTACATATATAAAATTAAATTACGCTTTGTGATGTTATTTCAAAATTATAGGGTATCTCGGAAACAACGCTGCCTAGCTCAAATTAACGTTTAATTTATTTTTATTTTTTTTTAGACACCCAAATAAACACCGCTACGTTTAGCAACTAGATGTTGAGATGTGTAATGTAATATTTAAAAACTTATACCATTTCGTACAAAGGTATAACACTAACAAAAATGTTAAAGCGATGGCTCAATTCTCAAATCTCGCAAATCCAAAAATTTCGAAATTTTGATGTCATCTGTGTATGATGCCGTAACAAACACCATGCAATCACTCGTATTTTCAAATTGTTTTTAGTTTTGTTTTTTTTTGTATTTACAAAAATAAAACTACCTACTTAGTAAATCCATTACACATGTTTAAGAATTATACGTAAGTCCATTTATTTAATAATTTTATCAGATATAAAAATAATGATTACAACAAATATAAGCCCAATTAATAATAGATATTTAAATAATGCTATTTGTCTATGTTTTATAATTAGTAAGGTACTTAATAATATTTTTTTTTCTTCTGTAATATTTTTTTTTAACATTTGGAGATACGAAGTTCTTAAATGAAATCATCCGTATTTAAATCAATTAGCCACTATAATCTAAATAAAATGAGGAAAGTGGGCCTATTCCACTTCTGAAAATGTAGAATATCTCAAATAAAGGTAAAACTGACAGTACAATAAAACTCACGTGAATACTGTAGGGTAGATATTATATTCTTCCATTTCAATACACTTTTAAACACACGTCCGAACTCGATGCTGGCCACGAGCAAATAGGCCGCCTAAATTTACTGTTCTCCCGGGGTAAACATTCGGTGTTGCCCGTTACATTCGTTTCCACTCCCCAAACATGAACAAACGAATACAATATTTCGAATTTATATCAAATTAATATATCTATTTTTGTAAACCTAACATATGTTTATCAGCAGTCTGGTTACCATAGTACAGACTCTGCCTAGTTTGGGATCAGACGGCCGTGTGTGAGATGTGTCAAGTTATTATTATTATTATTAATTTAATTAGCGAAAAAAAGGTTTTTGATGGGAAGGTATATAGTTAATAAATTATAAGAAAGTGAGATCATTGAGTGGGATTGTAAGTGGTTTAATTGCTACATTGGGCACTTTTTTATGTCCCCATATAATAATGCTAAGTGGCTCGTGGCTAAGTGGTAACCGAGTAGGTAAGCACATTGCATGGTTAAGTAATACTAGCTAGGTCAGTCTTAACGTGGGTGCCCATTCTCCCCTCCGTGCCTCGGAGAGCAAATTAAGCCATTTTTTTGTTAGATGGTGGTCAAAGGCGGCAAAGCTCAAAGGTGGTCCCATATCAAGGAAATCAGGATCTGATGATCGAATCTTGATAAAATTGAGAGAAACCCTCGAAAATTGTAGAAACGAATAGTGTTTCAGTTTACTTTTCATAGCTTAATCGGGTATTTGCGTTTAGGAATCGTGACATTATGAAGCTGAGCTGATAATAGAAACCATACGTTTCCTAAACAATCAGAATTTAGATATAAAAACTGTAGTTTTAGTGACATTAACCACTTAATATGCTTTGAAGAAAAGACATTTGATAGAACATATCATTTTTATTATTTGGCGCTGACTCAAAATTAGTTAAATAAAATTTGATAGTGTATGTACATGAGCTCAATACTCAAAACTAAGGCCACGTTCACATAACGGGCGTTTGACGCGCGTTTTGCTACCGTCCGTTGAAGCGCGTCAACAAGAACACATATTTTCTTTAAGTCGTTCACATGTCACCGTGCGTTTGATCCGATTCTTGCATGACGCTCGCTTTGAGATCATTGATTTTCTGTACATTCGTTCACATGAGCGCGCGTTTCACCTATTAAATAAAAGTCCCTATACTATTTTTCACAAAGCATGGTTTCGGTGACATTTAATTTTATGCAGTTTATTAAAATAAAATTAAAACATACAAGAAATGCCAAAAGCACTACTACTTACTTTTATTTCTCATCAAAATTTCAAATTTTGAATATTAATTCAAAACTCACTAATATGTAGATAAAAAATTAATCTATATGTTTATTATATATTTTTTTATTCTGCAGTTTCAATTGAAACAAATACATTTTACTGAGCCTTTACTGAGTTTAGTTTCATGTAGCCTTTATGTCGGACTCGAACCGACTAAAACCACACGGCTTATGAAACTTTAGCCTATAGTCGGGAGTTGAGGTATGCCCTCAAAGGATTACCACTCAACCCCAGACAGACTTCGCCTGCCTGTCAGGACGTCAGGCGGCGTCGAATAGTGTAAGGGGGGCTTTCCCCCCTCCTACATAGATTGCATCGGCCGAGACATCGGCTGAACCCGCTGCTCTTAGGTCAGCGCTCATGGAGGCCGGAGATCGTTAAGCGCTCTCCGGCGCCCGGTGCGTCTCCTGCGGGGTGGGAGGGTACTGATTCTCTCCCGTTCCCTCTCCGCCGCCTCGTTGGTGTGCATCACCTCCTCGCAGAATGAGGCGACGGAATCCCATGCGCTCTCGCTGTGGACCATTGACAAAACCATGGTCTCCAACGAGAGGCAACCCGCACCGGTAGCCGTCACGAGGTCACGGCGTTGATTCCCCCATGCGGGGCATTCCACCAAAGTATGGAATGCGGTGTCCTGGCGAGAGCCTCCACAATGGTGGCACGCGGGCGTTGTCTCTCGGCCTACGCGACACAGGTACTTTCCGAAGCAGCCATGCCCCGAAAGCACCTGCGTCAGCCGGTAGGAGAGGCAGCCATGTCGCCTCTCCAGCCAGTCCTCCATGACGGGTCTTACCGCCACAATGGTGGCATGCCTTAGTTTCATGTAGCCTAAGTTAAAGATATGAAGTTATAAAGTGGCTTTCAGTAAGTTTCAGTTAAAATTTTCTTAAAAATGCGTATATTAAATATTTTGTAAAATACCTCCCATTCAATTTTTAAGTGTGTATTCACGATTTTAATTTAATTTTGGCGATGTTGTTACGGATATTAATCTTATATGTAGGTCTCTTTATGTTCAACATTTGATTAGTAGGGCGTTTATTTTCTAGATCTTGAATAAAATTATTAAAATTAATACTAATCCTGTCCCACAATTATGAGGATTTGTTACTTAGGGTTAATAATGTACAATTACTTCTGAACAGAGTTGTTTGTAATTTTGTTGTTTGTTTTGTTTTGTAAGTAATTTTATTCTATTGCCAACTTTGCCAAAACTGCTGCTTCTTATATAGTCATTTGTTTTTCTCGGTGTTCGGGAGTGATATTATATTACTGTAGAACGTATTCACATAGTTATAATTATGTATTTCCACGGGAATTAACGCGATCACGAAAAGGTATTACATACCTCTGAATTGCCTGACATTTTCAGAGGTATGTAATACCTTTTCGTGATCGCGTTAATTCTGCTGGAAATACATAATTGTATCATGGAATGCGAAAGTTTAAAAGTTAGTATCACATAATTATGTTGCCTTATATAAAATACATTCAGTTATTGTGTATACAATAAGTGGTTTTAACAGAATAATTTTTTGAGGTCATAATTTTTCAGAGTTCGACTTCTGTTTACTTATGTTGCGTTACGTTACTAAATTGAGTAATTGTAAACTATAGTTTCACTAAATTGTTAGATTATAATAATATGCATTAAAATGTTAAAAAGCTGGTACATCGTAAACCAGGCCCTTTGGGAATTAAAGGTGGTATAATTGGGAGTATATTGAAAGGGAAAGAAAATAAGAAGAGAAGGCAATGGAAGCAAAGGGATATTGCTTATACGGATCGATCGGGTTAGTAAGTAATAGCTCGAGCAGGTCAGAGTCGCATGCCTGTAACTTGAACTGGCTGCTGCTGGGAAGTCCGACCCCTCTAACAAGTTTTATATTCTTTGCTAGATTTTTACAAGAAAATAAAATGCATGTCTTTTAAATTCAAAAATGTAATCATTTTATAATAAAAAAACACAAAATAAATATTAAAAAACAGTCGTATGTACAATTCAAGTCTTCAAGCATAGTTTTCTTAGAATGAGGCATTCAAATGTACAAATTATGCCGCCACTACAGGAGCAGTGTATGCAGCAGCAACTGGCGCTGGGTATGCCGTATAAGCAGCAGCTACAGGAGCAGTATACGCAGCTCTATAGGCGGCAGCTACAGGCGCGTAGCGAGCAACGTAGGGGGCAGCGGCATATTGAGTATAAGGTGCGGTAGCGTAGCGGGCAGCTACGACCGGAGCGGCAACGGGAGCCGTGGCATATCGGGCAGCTAAGACCGGAGCGGCAAAGGGAGTGGTGGCATAACGGGTAGCTACGACCGGTGCGGCAGCGGGAGCGGTGGCATAGCGGGCAGCTACGACCGGAGCAGCAACAGGTGCGGTGGCATATCGGGCAGCCACGGCCGGAGCAGCAGCGACGGGGGCGGCGCCATATCGTGCTACAAATGGTGCAGCAGCCACTGCAGGCTGAGCGACGATAGGCGCAGCGGCAATGCGAGCAGGAACTACGGCGGGCTCAGCCACAACAGCAGGGGCGGCAGCAACCAAAGGCTCTTTGCGAACAATCGCGTTGAAACCATTAATGGAGTCAGCGGTGTAGTCCACCACACGACGAGTGCCGTCAGAATCCACTAGAGAGTATTGTCCCTGTACCAGGTCACCATCCCTCTGCTCGGTCTGGCTCTTGTAGTCCCCGGTGAGAGAATCTGCCACATCATATCCAAATCTGTACTGCGGCAAAGGGTCGAATTCTTCGAGTCTAGCTGCAACTGCGGGTGCAGTATAAGCCACGGGGGCAGCTGCAATAGCTGCCGGAACAGCGCTGCCGTGGACGAGAGCCAGAAGGCACGAGAGAACTACCAACTGAAAAAAAGAAATTTCGTTTGTTAAACCCTGTAAAATTAGCTTTTCGTTTGTTAGATACAAAAATTGTAAGAAGAATTGGTAACTATAAAAACATTAGGATTTTTCGTCATTACAGTTTACCAATAATGACAGATTTTCACAAACTTTAATATAAAGTTATCACTTTATATTACTTCACTTTCACACACTGTTAGAATACACTTCACAAGATCCAACCATATCCCATACCTTGAATGCCATTTCTAATGTTTTGTTGAGATGTGTTCAGGGATGCTTTGAGCTGTGAACTGTATCCTCAGTTTGACAGTAACAGCATTTATAGTAGTTGACAGAACGGTTGCCTCATTCTGGTGGCACCTCCAAATTTGAATATATTCAAGTACGCACGTACAAACTGACCACTGCACTGTACTGCGTGCTGAACAATGCCATGCGAAATTATATCGTTTAAGAGAAAAACGATGATTAAAAGCATAGAATATTATTAATATGTAGGTGTGCGTATATTCTTAAAAATAAATATTGTATTCAAGGTCAAGTACGAAATGCATTCAAGGCCTTTCATTTCAAGTTCATTGAAATACGGTTGAGTGATTATTTAACAACTCACGTATTGGAATTCCGTAACCGCACAAGAATAGAAATTCAAGTTAATTTATAAGTTTAGTTGTATGTGGTAATTGCCTACACACGGGGTGTAACATCAGCTTTGTCTTGTCAATAACAATATTTCTAACATTGAATTAATTTCGAAAATTAAAGAAAAGAACACATAATGGAATTTGTCCCTAGGTCAGCAGACTTTCCAAACATAATTAACGGACACAAAGCACACCCAGATTCAGACTAATAATAATTTTGAATCTCGTAAGATACCTTTCTTATAATTGCATCAAAACTGTAGTAGTTTATTTAGTAGTAGTATAGTAGTAGGAGTCTCGACGCAGTAGCAGCTGCCAGAATATCAAACGAAGAGTTTCACATGATTGTTTAATCCATTTATTTTTATTTTATAGATTGTAGAAAATCTTGTAAAACCTTAAAACACGTTAAATTCTAAAACCTAATGTGTATGTTACGGTTAAAATCCGAAGTACAGTTACATTACACCTAGTTCTAGCCGGCTAAACCTTTTCTCGTGACCAGCAGGCGGGCCTTTTGGCACAGAGAATATTTGTTTTAAATAACTATTATTGATCATTACATTAATACGTGAAGAGAATTTTTTGTAACCCTTTTTAAGAAAATTTCGAAAGTAGTATCGTGAATTTTGGAATATTTGCAGTTTATATATAGAAGAGCAGAAATCAAAATTTTTTAAACAATATATCTTACAACTTTAAAAGTTACGTGAAAACAGCTTAATGAAATTCCAGTATATGCGTTGACCTGTCATGCTAAGTAAGTCTAAACAATGACAGCTCAAGTTATACTGGCCAATAAAAAAACCATGGTCGAAATTCGATAACCATGCGATCTCTAGTATAATGTAATTGTGTAGTGTGTACCTTTCCATGAAAACAAGAGATATTTAAGTTTATTAATTTCTTTGCTCTCATATTATGATTAAACAAGATCTGTCGTAAAAACTTATAAATAACTAAATAATATTAGTCTATTATACGTATACTATTTTTTAAAGTAAGGTTTGCAAATTTTTTAATTAAGTAAATTGTTTAAAAAGTTTAAGTTTATTTTTTTGTTACATTTTCTATTTCATAGAAGTTTCTACTATTTTTTGTTGTCATGCTATAGGTATCTTTATTAAAATGAATAAAACTTTAATCACTCCAATGAATCCATTTTTTTATTGTTTTTTACTTTTTGACAATATCTAGCTCCCAATCCTAGTTTTAACCACCAGGCACCGGGCACTATAGCTAATTATAGCCAGTAAAAAGAAGGAAACTAGGTCTAGTTTTAGCCGAATGCAACCGGCTACACGTGGTATTAGCATAAAATAATAATATAATAATAATAATTCTCTCGCCATAACCGAAATACAATGATACGAAAAAATAAGAACAATAACAAAAAAAGACTTAAGCTACTGTGTATTCAAAACATTCCGGCTATGGATTGCTGGTGCCTGAGGTAGGTGGGGAATCGAAAGCATGAACACCTACGTTTAACCAACTGCTACCGACCGCAACTAAGTTTAGCCGGCTAGAACTATGTGTAACCGGACTTCGGCTTTTAGCCGTAACATATTCATACACATTAAGCTCACGCATTAATCCTTAATGTATGAAAATAAATATTTGTTTTTTCACTGTATTGTTGTTTCATGTTGAACGATAATTTTTGTGTGTGTGCGTGAGTATCTGAGTGGTTAAACCATCCAGGTGGCGCTGCAATCTGTTCAAGAAATTATATTTTTTATGTTTTGACTTTTATATTTTAGTGTCTAGCAGCATTTGTCGGAATTAATTATGTCATCCTAAAGGAAAGCCAATTTTCGGACAGGTTAACGTCCGTCGGATCCGTTGATATTTTTTTAATAATCAAATTAAGCTGTAACACGCTGTTTCGCTTTTTTAAATGCTTTTATTAGCTTCAAAGCAAAGACTCGAGAATGTTGACTTGCAAATCAGCAGAAGCAAAAGTGAATACATGTTTTGTGATTTCGGCGGTCTCTCCAGTCCTGAAACCATTTTGCTGAATCTAATAGCGATATCATAGTCTCAGTCTGCTCTGATTCAAGTATCTCCCCTTTACTGCGATGGCAAAATAGATCTAACTGTACAGCATCGAATCAATATAGAGTGGATAAAGTGGTGACAGTGATAACAACATTTGATCCCAGGTTCATTCACAGAAAGGATTTACGAGACGATCGAATTGAAAAACCCTACGCTATACCTTTTTAATGGGCATTGACTGGCTGTTGGTCTAGTGGTTAGTGACCCTGACTGCTAAGCCAGAGGTCATGAGATCGATTCCCACCCAGGACAAACAATTGTGTGATGAGCATGATCATTTGTTCTGTCCGTGGTTGTAATTTTTCTATAATATGTATGTATTAAGAAATATATAAGTATGTTTATCAGCAGGCTGGTTACCATAGCACAGGCTCTGCCTAGTTTGGGATCAGACGGCCGTGTGTGAGATGTGTGAAGTTATTTTTATTATGTACTCACGCTATTTGACTCTTATATATAAGAGTTTTCTGCACTACCATATAAGGCCCTCATACAAACAATTAAGTGGATCTACACCAAATAATGAACTGATGAATTGTCACAGAAATAATAATACTACTTAATTATATTTCATTCAGTATGTATCACAAAATCTAGAAGCTGGTTGATCAGTAAAAAGCATTGAGTAAATACAGGAGCGGTATTCGAAAGCACTTCAGTTTATCAAAAGAATGGAAGTAATATTATTACTTCCATTCATTCAGTATTTCTGTTATATCAGCTATAAGTGGATAGTGTGGCGGCATGGTTCCGATTAAACTAATTAAGTATGCACCTGAACTGCTGCCGATAGCGTAAGATACTGCCTGATATTCTGTAAATCTTATGTAATTGGCGGCTCGCTTGGTACAAGTCGTTATAACCCTTCTTACAATCTTTTTATGCTTTAGAGTTGAACTGTGTGGTTTATAAACTTGTGAAAAATTATGACTAAGTGTTAGTAAATTATGAAGCTTTATTTTTTCAATTAATGTATGTACAGAGTCTGCCTTAGCGTATAATATTAATTTAGTAGAAAATAAATTATACTAGGTGATATTTTTCAACTTCCCATTTTCCTTTCTTCTTTAATTTGATTGAAATTTGTGTATACTTAATTTTTTTTTGTGAATAATGAATATGACTAAAGTTTGGTCAATACTCAGTAGCGAAACTGGTGGTTTATATTATGTACACTAATTAAATTTCACCATGTATAAAAACAACGCATCTCTTCTATTTGTGATTTTCTAAAAATCCGTGATCGCCTCCGATTTCCCTCTACCTCATAGTTAAAAGCTAAAAAAAATTCTGCGTAGTCCTCAAAAGAGGAACGATCGGCGATTATGAAGTTTTTCATCGCAGCTTTGGCATGTTAAGGGCAGTAAAGGTGTTTAAACTGAATACCTAAATTCGTCAAAGCATAAAGTGTAATTTCTATTATATTTTCTTAAACTTTAATAAATTGTAATTCTACTTACGTTTTAATACAGAAGCTTAATTAAATATCTGTTACTATTAAAATTGAATAAACCTTTTTTTATGGAATAGGGGGCAAACGAGCAGACGGGTCACCCGATGGTAAGTGACTACCGTCGCCCGTAGACACCTGTTTAAATATTTCTAACATCTTGCAAGACAGAGTTGAAGGGCAGCTCTAGGTGCTAGCATTGAAGGGGTTTATATCATAGCGCATGGTTTTTGAATTTATCGGATAGTTTTTATGGTACAGAACAAAGTAATATACATATATACGGACAATAGCTTCTAGTATTATATAATAATTGATTTACATGAAAGATTCAAAATGCATCAAAATACAAGAGTACTATCTAATATATATGATAATAAATCAAGTTTATCAGGAATTAAGACTACGATTACACTACGGTGTTTCACCGGACTTGAATCACAAAATATTCCGAAAAAGATGACATATATTTTGTTGTGCGACAGTAGTACTTTTAAAAATATTACATTTTATCAGAATGAGGCGATTTATTTTTATTTTTTTTATATTCATTTAATAACGTCAGTAGGGTCTATAACTAGAGATATAGAATTCAAGAATACAAATTGACTTTAATTCGACTAAAAATGTATTCGGTTCTGTTTCGAAATTGTTTGAAATAAGACGGCTGAGACTAATCGTAATTCGTATCAAACTTAATTCTGTAAGAAACAGTCTCACAACCACTTATATAAACTATGAAAATCACTAACTAACAGTAACTGCCAAGTTGTTCGTACCTCTATTCGCACTCAAGTCAATAGTTCTCGTCTTATTCCTACCCTTTTATAATTCCACTATTCGTTAATATTTATCAATCGACCAATAGTATTGCGTTACCGGTATAACCAGTCAAAATAATGTCTATTAACTTATTTTTATTAAATAGTGAACTGTGTTTATCATCTATTATAGTTTGTCCCTATTTTTAATAAAATAAATAAGTTTTCAATGTGGCGACAACAATTCGGTTCTGAATTCGAAGCCGTCTTCTTTAGCGTGGAATATGGTTGCTAGTCTTCTGTACAGCATATCATAAAAGACCTCCAGGGCTTTAAACTTAATTAAAAAGTGGTTTTAAGCAGGTTCATTGTACATAATCATTGCTTATGATTTTTTAATCATATGAATGTATAAGAATAAAAAACTACTTATAACAATCTGACTAATTTATTTTTTTACGTTTTATAAAAATAGACAAATCTTAGATAATTATAATATAAACAGTACATTATAAAAACCATATAATACTCCAATGGTGTTTATGGTATTTTAACCAAAATTAGATTTCAAGAGCAACCAGTGGTAACAACAGGGGTAGCTCGGACAGCTGTGATAGCAGCAGGAAGTGATGCCTCGTTGAAAACACGGACCCCTTGTGCGGATAAAGACCTTGCGACAAGATTTGAATAGGCCGGTGCCACTGGAGCACTGTACGCCGCCGCATATGGAACGGCGTAGGTAGCTGCGTATGCGTTAGCCAAGTACGGTGCAGTGTATGGGGCAGCAAAGGAAGTAGTGTAAGGGGCGGTGTCGGGCGCCGCGAATGAGGCGGGCACGGCTGCAGAATATGTGCCATAAACGGGTGCAGTATAGGTAGCGGTCTTTACTGGAGTGATATAGCGAGAAAATACTGGTGTTGGGTTAACCACTGCAGTTCGAGAGGCCACTACTGGAGGAGCCACTAATCTAGAGGCAGAAGCGTAACGGGCAAACACTGCTGCGGATGTCACTGCGGGCAGACTGGTGATAGGTGCTGCAGCAGCTACGCGAGGGGATACTACGGCAGGCTCAACTGGTAAGGGAGACGCGGCTAAAGGCTCATTGCGGACGACTGCGTTAAAACCGTTGATAGAGTCAGCGGTATACTCAACAACGCGGAGAGTGCCATCAGATTCCACCAGAGAATATTGTCCCTGGACCAAGTCACCGTCCCGCTGCTCAACTTGACTTTTGTAGTCCCCTGTGAGAGTATCTGCCACATCGTAGCCGAATTTGTACTGTGGTAATGGGTCGCAATCTTCTATTCCAGCCGCTACAGGAACTCCATAAACTGCACCATATGCACCTGCGGGCACTGAGGCGAAGGCTCTCGGTACTACGCTACCGTGGACAAAAGCCAGGAAGCAAGAGAAGACCACCAACTGAAACAAAAAGTCCTGGATAAGTCATTGTGTTCATTTCAGAAGTATGCGGGCAAATGGAAAATGGGTTTTCTGTCCTAGACCTCTATGAGACAAAACAATGATGTTTTGTAAAATATGAATGAATGCAAATGAAATTTAACTCAAAGCTATCTTCAATGAGTGAAGATAGTCTGAGAAAAGGAACTGGAAAAACATAACTATGGGTTAAGCTCGCATTTGTACATGCCCTTTTCCTTCCTGTATATGACGAGTTATTTTTTGTGTACAATAAACAATATTATTATAAAAAAATAGTAACGAAAAACTTTCTTAGCTATTTTTTCGCCCTAAATTGAAAGATGTCTTGTTTTTTAATTCTATAAAAAACTATTAGCAGCTAAGGTATAATCCTTAAACGACGAAAATGTCGCTATTGTGGTACTTTGGTGGACACAATCACAATATCCTTCTCCTTTTTGAAGCCGGTGAGACCAAGTAAAAGGACTAGCCGTGAGAACCATACCAGACTAGTATCAATAAAAAACGTTAAAGGAGCCAGGACTCCAGGATAGGATTCTAGCTAGGATTCTCGAATATACACCAGTTTACCATAGAACCGTTTATGATTGTTTATGTTTCATAAGCACTGATTGTTTTTATTTAATCACTTCTCAATATTATTATCACTATCACATATTAACCAGTCAAAACACTTTGTTAAATCCAACCGCACTCCATACCTACCTTGAATGCCATTTCGCTTGTTTCTTGAGATGTGTTCAGGGATGCTTAGAGGTGTAAACTGTGCCCGTAATTTGACGTTTACGGCATTTATTGGTTTTCAGAACGCTTACCTCATCCTGGTGGCATATTTAAATTTGAATATATTCAAGTACACACGTACGAAGTGGCCACTGTGTCGCGGGCTGAACAATACCTCATGAAATTCTTGAAACGAATGTTGCTGTTATTTTTAATTTTATTCGAAAAGCGATGTCAGACTTGGTTTAGCATAAATATTACATTCAGACCGTAAGGCTGCGTTTCCACCAAAGATGTGCGAGGTGGCTGAGCGGTGCGAGGATGCGTAATGAAGCTGTGAAACGATGTGAGCGTTTCCACCACAGATGTGCTAGGCCGTTGAGCGGTGTAAGGATGCGTAGCGACGCTATGAAACGGTGCGCAAATGAGCGGTGTGAGGATGTGTAGCGGGACTAGCGGGCTCTTTTCAGATGTGAGCGAGCGGGGTAAGGTGTGGTGTGAGAGGAGCGCGTTCGCCACTGGCCGCTGCTTGCTGCTTCTCAGTTCAGTTCAAAGACTACAATAGTATATATATAATCTTAAGGCTCATAACTGTGCAATGTACACTTCAACAAAATCCTGTGGTTGTCCTGTATTAAATAGGTCTGCCCATATAAAATATCTCGGAATTTATATCGATAATCTTATGTCATGGAAGTACCAAATATCTAACATTACAGCTCGATTGCGCAAAATGATATTTATATTTAAAAAACTTCGACACTCTGCTGACTTTAACACACTAATATTAGTATACATTGCACTAAGTCAATCTATAATTACTTACTGTTTGTCTGTCTGGGGTGGAGCTGCGAAAACATGCCTTCTGCCACTAGAAAGAGCACAACGGGCAATCCTTAAAGTGATGACTTTTAAGCCTCTTTCCCTCTATTATCCTCTTTCTAGATCCGCTTGCAAAAAAAAAAACCAATACTTGGCTCATGGCCAAATCCTATGATAAAACTGAGAGTTTGATTAAACTAAGTATCTTATAACACACATATGCACAAGGGCGCGCGCGCACGCATGCTCACACACACACCACACACACACACACACACACACACACACACACACACACACACACACACACACACACACACAACACACTCACAGCCGTTTATTATGTTGCATGTTTTAAATTACTCATATCTATGAATATTATATTTATGAATGAATGAATATTATAGTAGCGGGAGCCCTGGTACCCATAACACAAGTTTAATCTTACTTTGGGTACCAGTGTTCAACAAGTTTTACAAATGACTGTTATTTATTTATAAGTTTTACCAGTATGTATCTTTTGTTGCAATAAACAATTTATTATTATTATTATATAGGATATAGACAGGTACCTCTGCTTTTTATTGACAGCATAATACGCTACCTGGTATCCAGATATTGACAGATGATTCCGTACAATACACATCGACCTCTAACAAAAACCGTCTAGTGACAGCTAGCAGTTTCTCGCTCGCGTCCATCCCTAGCACACATCCCTCACTTGTTTTGTACGTACAAAAACCTCGCTCCGCTAAGCCTTATCCACAGGAGTTGCGCTGAGCGAGGTTAAGTAAATGAAGAGATTATATTGGTTCTTAACAAACACATCCCGTGCTACGCATTCTCGCACAACTCTGGTGGAAACGCAGTCTTAGAGGGGAAAAACTTATTTCGACTATGCTGCAAAAAACAAAGCATACAAATGCTGCAATTGTCAGATTTTAATTGGGACTAATGTCTCAATTTAAATCTGACATGTGTAAGTGCAAGCAAAAAGGAGCCGTTTAAGTGTCAGAGCCGGTAAACAACACTTACAAAGACAATACATGAGGCGGCAGTGTTAACAGTGCTAACTGCACTTTGTAAGGTGCACTATAAGTGGCAAGTATTTACCGAAGCATTACCGGAATACTAGTGCAGAACCATGGGAGGCATCTACGAAAGGCTGCTACTCGGAAATCAATAGCGTGACGGGTAACCTCTGTCGCAAAATTCAACGCTTAAGCTCTCTCCATATTTCCATTTATGCCCCCTGGCTCGAATATTACAAAATTATTCTACTTACCCATAGGACTTATTTAGGCCACATCAGTGTTTTTAGGCAACACGTTGTATATACAGGGTGTATTTTAGGGTTGTTTAGTAGACCCCTTAAATACCGTAAAGTACTTATAAGTAGTTACGGCGTGAAAGCGTAACAAAGAGACAAACTAACTTTCGCATTTTTGATATTAAGTTAGGATTGTGTTGTAATAAGAAACTGAAGAAAATAAATTCAATAATTTATTAGATCATAACCAGAAAAACAAGCATAATAAATAATAAGTTCTCATTTTATAATTTGACTAGTGCCCACTTTTAGTGATGGTAAACGGGTGAAGAGTAAGCACCAGGGGCTCCAGCGGCATAGGAGGCAGGACCGGCGGAGTATGTGACAGGGCCGGCGGAGTAAGCGGCCACTTTAGCGACGTGACCGAGGGGCTCCTTGTGTACGACAGCGTTGAAACCGTTGTGATCATCAGCGGTGTATTCCACGGTACGTTTGGTGCCGTCAGGGTCTACTACAGAGTAGGATCCCCGCACGACGTCACCGTCACGGGTTTCTTGCTGGCTCTTAGAGTCTCCTGTGAGACCATCGTGCACATCATATGCGTAGCTGTACTGGGGGTGAGAGTTGTAATCCTCAACGTTGGAAACAGGGGCAAGCACCTTAGCGACGGGGGAAACCACCTTGGCGATGGGTGCGGAGTACGCAACAGGTCCGGAGTAGCCAACAGGCGCAGAGTAGCCAACAGGCGCAGAGTAGCCAACAGGTGCAGAGTAGCCAACAGGCCCAGAGTAGCCAACAGGCGCAGAGTACGCTAGTTGCGCGGGGTACGCTGCGTGGCCGGCTTGCACGATGTGCCCTGGTGCAGCGTATGAAACTTGCGCTGCCGGGAGCAGACCAGCACTGGTGGCCGCTATCAAGCACGCGAAGGCAACTAACTGTAAGAAAAAAAATATTAAAATTTGATCATATTGGATAGTAGACAATTTGTTTAAAAAGCTTACGAACTATTTATTATTGTTCTATAATAAAATTTAAAATTAAATATTAGCATTAGCAGTTGGAGATATTATCGCGTTTTCCTAGACGTAAGGCTTATTAACTGACAATAAATGTACGAATTTTAACTAAAACACAACAGTTACCCGATGAAATATTTCAGATAAAAATATTTACAAAGTCGATGTACAAACACTGACGGATCAGGTTTTTGTTAATTGAAACATATGAATAGTTTTATTAGACTAAATATTATTAGAAATATCTGAACTAAGTAGGTACTATCACGATTACGGTAAAATAAAACACAAAATGTTGTACACTCTAGCTGGTAAGTAAAATCCTTTTCGTCCCTTTGGTTTTGCTGGTTATAATTACCTTGAATGCCATTTTAGATGTGGATCGATAGAGTTCTAATGACAGAATGATATCGAAAGGAATACCGTCAGGCATTATATACGACTTAATAGTGCCGGAGGCGATATTAGCGTAAGGTTAATCTGTATTCATTCATAGGAAATATTATTTCGTATCAACCTATACATTGATATTTAAGTAAGGAGTTTGTGAGCAGTAAAAACTGCGCTTTTTATTAATGAGGATATTTAGGTTTATGTCATGCTTCCCGGTTTGAATAAACATCTTTATGTGTCAATACCATAAACTTAATATACTAACGCCAATACACCAAATATATATATTTATATGAATTTTGAGTAATTGGTATATCTAAGTACATAATAGGAAGAGTAGTAGGTATATTGATAACAAATTACTAATCATACACTTATACTATCTGGTGATAACATTTTACGATTATCGATAGGTGCTTGCATCACATTAAAAACTTAAAAAAAATTAAATATCCTATTTATATTCATTACATTTAATTCACGCCATTCACTAAATACTTATACCTTGTTGTGCGCTAGCTATATTTTGGTTACCATATAATGTGTGTGGATGCCGTACCGGTACCGTACCAGTGGGTGGGTGTGGGTAAGCCTATTGCAGTCAGTAACAATTTGCCGGACCCGGCAATCGAATCTTGACATCAAGATCCACGAGAGCAATGAGGAAGTTACTGGATACTTACATTCCTTTGCGTTACTTGCGATACGTGGATTCTGCGGTGAGAAGGATCTTTTGATCTTCTTATAGAAGGTACTTTACTAATTTAGGTTTTATTTGTGATCCATTGCTGTCAATATAGCAACTCACAATCTTCAGGTGAGCAACGAGTAAATTGTGTTATTGTAATGATAATATTATATAGAAAATTTCTTGTACCACATTTTACGCAAATAAATTATTATTTTTATTATTGTTTTTGATTTTTTTTCCTCAGCTGTTTGGCCGGTTTTAACTGCATTTACGGGCCTAAACCAAGTAAACGCAGATTGTGGTGTGTATTATGTGGTGTCTTCGTCTAACTGCATGAACTTTCTCACAATTCTACATGTATTTAGTACGACAGCTTTCTGTAAATTGATGTATAAAGATTCTGATAAGCCTATTAATTTTAAACTGTGGAGAAGATGGTTCGGGATGACCCCGGTTGTGGAGAGAACTATCGGGACTACATAAACATTTTCTTGTCGCCAGATTCTTAAAACTTCTTCTTTTAATTCGGCATACTTGCTTATTTTTTCAGTTATTGTTTTTTGTAAATTATGTGTGTTGGGAACTGCAATATCGATTAAGTAGGTGACTTTTCTAATCTTGTCCTGAAGTACTACATCTGGTCTATTATAGTGGATAGTCCTATCTGTTAGTATAGCTCGGTCATAGTAAATTTTGTGTGTGTTATTTTCTAGTATTGGTTGTGGTGTATATTTATAGTAAGGGGTTTTGGTGTCCTGTATGAGTGAGTGTTTAAGTGCCAGTTTCTGGTGAATGATGTTTGCAACTTGGTTATGTCTATGAGTGTAGTCTGTTTGTGTGAGTGTTGTGCATGCTCCTGTTATGTGTTGTATGGTTTCAGACTGAGTATGGCATCTGCGGCATTTGTCGTTTGTCATAGTTGGCTCTTTGATAATATATTTCCTATAGTTTTTGGTGTTGATAATTTGATCTTGTATGGCTATTATGAATCCTTCAGTTTCTGGGAACAAATTTCCTACTTTAAGCCATTTGTTAGAGGCTAGTGTGTTAACATGAGGTTGTTCTAAGTCATGAGGGTGTCGTCCGTGAAGTACTTTCGATTTCCAGTCTATTATTTTTTGCTTCTGTGGGTCAATATTGTTAGTGTTTTGTGAGTGTGAGTTTTCGGGATCACATAAGTTAAGTGGTGTGTAGTTAAGGTCATTTAGTACAATAGCTTTATGAATGTTGCTAGTGTCGGATTTGGTATAGAAAAATGTTTTCAGCCTGGTTATTTGTTTCTGCCAAAGGTTTTGGATATCAATTAAACCTCTTCCGCCGTTCTGTCTTTTGATGGTGAGTCTTTCAGTTGCAGATTTTGGGTGAAGATTATTGTGTTTTGTGAGTGTTGTGCGTGTGGTTCTCTCTAAGTTTGCTATGTCAGTTTTAGACCATTTTATTATTCCAAATGAGTATGTTAATATTGGTATGGCAAAAGTATTTAGAGCCTTAATTAGGTGCTTTCCAGATAATTGTGTTTTACATATTACAGAAATTCTTCTTTGATACTCGGTTTTTAATGTGTTTTTAATCATGGTATGGTCAAGCCCTTTAAGTTGTTGGTATCCTAAATATTTATATAAGTCTGTCGGTTCCATTGCTGCTATTGTATCAGTTTCGTTGACTACGTAATTACCCGGTTTTACTTTGCCTTTTATAATGTGTACTGTCTTACATTTGTCTAGTCCAAATTGCATGTTTATATCATTACTAAACTCTGTCGTAGTATCTAAAAGATTTTTCATTTGTTTTTCTGTTTTTGCATATAATTTAATATCATCCATATATATAAGATGTGAGATAAGAGTTTCCTCAGCGTTAAGTTTAACACTATAACCAGCTTGACATCGGTGTAATAAATGAGATAGGGGGTTTAGGGCGAGACAGAACCACAGAGGACTCAAGGAATCACCTTGATATATACCTTTTCTAATTTGTATCTGACGGGTTACAAGAGTGCTAGGTCCATTGTTTAGTTGTAATGTAGTTTTCCAGCGTGACATTATACTGCGTAAGAAATCTATAATTAGTGGATTAATTTTGTATATTTCTAAAACTTGTATTAACCAAGAATGTGGGATGCTGTCGAATGCTTTTTGATAATCTATATATGTGCAATGTAAATTCCTATTTTTTGAGGTGGCATGTTTATGAATTGTAGAATCTATGATTAGTTGTTCCTTGCATCCCATGTGGCCCCGCCTACACCCCTTCTGCTCCTCGGCTATTATATTATGGGTATTAATGTGTGAGTTAATTTTATCTGTGATTGCTGATGTTAAGATTTTATAAATGGTAGGCAGGCATGTAATTGGTATATATTGGGAAGGTTGTGATGCACATGTAGTTTTGGGTAACATGTATGTTATTCCTGTTGCAATGAATTCAGGTATATTCTGTTTTCCTAATATGATATCTGTCAAATTTTTCGCTATGGGTTTATGTAATGAAGTTAACTTCTTATACCAAAAATTGTGTATTTTATCTAAACCAGGTGACTTCCAATTGTGTAATCTAGCTGTTATATTGGTAATATCCTGTTCTGTCAATTCTATAAATTCCATTTTTTCTATTGAACTCCATTTTGTAGTTTCTTCTTGTATCCAAGTTGCTTTATCATTGTGATGTGCTTGTTCTTCCCATATATTAGCCCAAAATGTTTCCAAATTTTCTTTTGTAGGTATGTCAGTTTGGTTTTCTACTGGTGTGTCAGATTCCGGTTTTTGTATATTTCTATAGAACATTTTTTCATTTGTAGCAAATATTTTATTATCGTTTTTACGTTGTTGGGCCTTTTTATATCTTCTGAGTCTATGGACTTTAAGTGCTAATTTTTGTTTAATTGTATCTAAAAACTCTTCAGGTTTTTTGTTGTTGTTTTCGTGTCTAGTGTGAGTATTATTTGTTTTAAATATAGCTTCAACTCTCTTAACTACCTTATTAGACCTATTATTATTGATGTATTGTGTAAGTCGACCACAATCGGCTCTAAGCTTCTCAATATCGTTTTCTAGTCTTTGCTGCCATGGTGGTTTAGTGGTGTGTCTTAGTGTGGTGTTTCTTGTGTATTCGGTTATTTTAAAATTGAGTTCTTCAGATATAACTACCGCTGTGCAATATATAAGTGTGTGTATGTCTGTTAGTTGTGTGTCAATAGATATGAATTGTTGTAGTATATCTTCATTAAAAAGATTAACTAGACGGAAAAGATCAGGGCTGTACCGAAGTTTAGGTAGTTTTGGTCGAGATGCTGGGTCCATCCCAGAATAGAGAAGTAACGTTGAGTTAAACTTATCCTGTATTTTCTGTAGGTGCGCTTGTGTTAAGGGATTCCGATTTGCTACATTTAACGTTTCTATATCATTTTCTATCATCAAAGACAGTGATTCAGTTTGTGTGGATATATGTGATGTTTGTGTGAGTATATGTGATGTTTGTGTGTTTGTTTGCGTTGGATAAGGGGGATCGTATGATTGCGTTTGTATGTGTAATTGTGTGTCTAATTGTGATGGTTCTTGTAAATTATTTTCGGCTGTATTTTGTAATTGTGTGATAGTGTTACTTGAGTTCTCTTGCAGTAATACACGTACTTCTTCTTTTACCTGATCTAAAGTATCTTGGGTTAGAAGTTTGTTTCGTATTATTATACGCCTTTGATCGGAAACACGTTGTTCGCTGACTTCAACTGATGGGTATCTTTGTGAGAAATGTTCATGCAGTTGTTTTCTGTACGTAGTCATGTCTGTCTCTAATTTCGTGATGAGGTAATATGTGCGCATGATGAATAAATTTACTTCCTTGCTCCAGCTCATGCGTTTTCTTGGTTTTCCAGCCTTGGTGGACGCAGGCAAAAAGGTATTCACCTCCTGCGCAACAGTCAAGGTTGGGTTGGGTGGATCTGTATGAAGTATGTTATTGGGGGGTGATGATGGTAACAATGGTGATGATAGCCTAGATGGTGTGTATGATATTGTGCTAGGGCTATACGGTTCGATTGGTGTGTTTGTTCTGTGGGTCAGACTGGGACCATCGTCACTTATTTCGGCTGTAGTATCTTTGTCGGTGAGAGCCCGCCTGTTCAACTCCTCACCGCTGACGGTTCGCATGCTGAGACACCCAGCGTCAGCTCCAGGTGTGCCCCGGCGATCGCCCCCGGGCAGCGGTCCTAATCGTTTACGTCTTGACCTTGTCTCCATTTTGAATGGGTTTCCAGAGCCATGTTAGCCGCGCCAGTAATTATGTTATCGCGTATCCGCCACCCCACGTGAGTCTGATGTTCGACTCGGACGTATGGTTGTGTTGGGGGGCTTATTATTATTATTATTAATTATTATTATTATTATTATTATTATTATTATTAAAAATGATGTTTCCAAAAGCTTTTGAAAGGCAAAATTGTGTTTATCAATCAGTATGCCTGCTCTTTTTCAATAGTCCGCATAATATTAAACGTAGTTCTGTGGTACAAAGTTCTTACCATTTGTAAGTATATTTCGCAAATATCTTCCACATTCATCGTTTATTATAAAAGAAATACAACGTATCGTAAAGAAATAAAAATGCTGGTGGCTTCCATTCCCATTCCCCAAAAGTAATTTCTTAATAGTTTTGAAGAAAGAAATGAAACCGAATTGATACAAATACAAAAACTTTGTTTGAATTTTCTGTTTTTATGCCTATTTTCAATAAATACAGATGTCGAAGTGAACTGCGAGAACGCGCGTTCAACGCGCTCGCCGTGTGAACACTATACAAAAACCCAACGCACGTTCGACGTACGGAAAACGCAGTCTTAAAGGCAACTCGTTCACATAACATATACATATGTATCTATTATATGCATTTAGACGTTACTGATAATCAATTCAAAAAAAAATTCAAAATCATTTATTCAATTAAGACACTAAGTGACATTTATGAACGTTAAATTGAAGAACTGTTAAAAATCATAGATCGACGCAAATAGACGCCACAGCATGTACTGGATTGTCGAGGTAAATTAGGTGAAAACACCAATCGCCTGCTTGTGTCGATCTATAACTTCCAGTTTCCAAAATGCGTAGAGCCTTATGAGAAGAATACTGGCAAAGAAACTCATGGCCACTCTTTTTAAAAGTCAGATCTTCAGGTACAATGGTATTAGTGTTACATAAAAGGTAAGCATGATGCAAGCTGTTGCCACCTGAATTTCATTTTATTGAAATGCTCCAAAAGCTAACGTACAAACAAAAAATATCACTCAGTGATACCGTTGAAGGTTCGAACCTATTAAACATAGAAATCATTCAAGGTGCACATCAGTTACAAAGTCTACTGTTAAAACTAATTCGTGACTGGATTAAGAGGCTAGAGTTGCAGTTGAACGAACCAAAATAATAGTATAGGCTAAAGCATCGCTGACTAGGCCGACCAGTCACCCCAAGCAGCACCCGTTCACGAGTATGACGCATGGACCAGCCATCGTCTCCTTCGCCATATCAGAGGGAAAGAAACGACCCGCCCCATGACGACGCCGCAAGCAATGACATTTTAGTGAGCATGACGAAACATAGTCGAGATACTGATAAAAATCACTACTAGTCAAAATTACCATAATAATCGTCTCGCATTACTTTCAACTAACAATGGTTTGTTAATAATTTAGCTTAATTATAAGACAAAGAAGTTTGTGTGTATATACCTAAAGACACCTTAAGCCCAAGACTGTTTGTCGTTTAGATAATCGTTGATCGTATAGTAGGCTTTCCTAATAAGGTGATTTTTTACAGTACGCTTAAATTTATCTACAGGAAGGTCGATTACATCTATAGGAATTTTATTATAAAAACGTATATACTCGTTCGGAGGTCTTGGCCTTCGAACGAGTTGTGTACCTTATGTAAGCGATGATAGGTAGCAACGAGTTTAGACTTGTTTCTTGTATTAATATTGTGTATATCACTGTTTTTCTTATAGTCATTGATATTGTGCCTAACAAACATAATATTTGCAAATATATACTGTGATGCAACAGTTAAAATACCTATATCCTTAAACAACTCTCGAAGAGAGACTCTAGCACCTAAATTGTATATTGAGCGGATGGCTCGTTTTTGAAGAATAAAAATCATTTCAACATCAGCCGCCTTGCCCCAAAGTAGTATACCATAGGACATGACGGTGTGAAAGTAGTTAAAATAAACTAGCCTAGCTGTGTCCGTGTCAGTGAGCTGACGTACCTTCCATACTGCGTAAGCTGCCGAAAGCCCTAAGCCTACCTGCAAGCCTGTCTATCTGGGGTCCCCATTGCAGTTTACTGTCTAATGTAAGTCCCAAGAATACTGTTGAGTCTACAATACTTATCATTTCATTATTTAGAGTTAGATTAGTGCCTAGCTGTTTTACATTTGCATTACATTACATAGTAAATCTCACACACTTTGTTTTATTTGAGTTCAGTAGGAGATTGTTAGTTGAAAACCAATACAATACATCATTTAGTGCCCTATTCACATCGTCAAAAAACTGTTTTTTTACGATCGACTTTGAAAATAAGTGACGTATCATCAGCAAATAGAACTATATCACAGCGATCTTTTAAATAATAAGGTAAATCGTTTATATATATGAGAATAAGTAGAGGACCCAGTATAGAGCCCTGAGGAACGCCCATAGTAACAGGTAATCCAGAAGACCTCGCACCATTGACATCTACATGTTGAATTCTATCTTTCAAGTAGGAAACAATTAGTTCCAAAGCAATACCATTAACACCATAATGCCTAAGTTTAAGAAAAAGCGTGTTGTGTTCTACACAGTCAAAAGCTTTTGAGAGATCGCATAATACACCTATCGCATCTTGCGAATTCTCCCATGCATTAAATATATGTCTCAAAAGAGTTGCACCAGCATCAATTGTTGAACGACCCTTTGTAAAGCCAAATTGTTCTTTGTGCAATAAATTATTTCGATTAAAATGGCTTTCTAGTTGTTGCAGGATAACTTTTTCAAAAATTTTACTTATAGCCGGCAAGATTGAGATTGGCCTAAAGTTACTTGGTTCAGTTGTACAACCCTTCTTGAATAAAGGTATTACTTTGCTATACTTCATCAGGTTAGGAAAAACACCATAATCAACATCATCGATTGAATGTTATAGCTAGAAATGGCGCTATATCAATTTTAATAGTTTCTATTAATTTAACAGAAATCCCCCATAAGTCCCCTGAATTCTTAGAGTTAAGAAACTTAAACGTTTTTATAATGTCTGTGGGGTTTATGAATTCAAATTTAAATAAATTCTTATATTTGTTTACATTGGCCCTTAACAACAATTCAGACCTGGACGCACAAGAATTCAAGGTACTAGTTTTACTAACTGGTATATTTGTGAAAAAGGTATTAAAAGATTCAGCTATGTCTAAGTTGTTTGTTATAAACCTATTATTAATATTTAATTTTAAATTGTTATCTTGAGGTTTACTACGTCCAGTTTCATTATTAATAATGTTCCATGTAGCTGTTATTTTATTATTTGAAGACTTAATCTTATTACTTATGTATAAAGACTTTGCCATAGAACATGTTTTCCTAAAAATCTTTGAGTAATTTTTGACATGTTCATGAAATTTTGGGTCAAAATTACTTTGTTTCATGGCATATAAATCATACAGCTTTTCTCTACTTTTGTATATTCCTGTTGTTGCCCAATCACAGAATGTCGTCTTTGGCCTTTGCATTATTGTTTTTGACTTAAATATACTGTTAAATTCGATTTCTATCATATTGAATAAGTCGCCGTAAAGCTTATCTGAATCACTTTGAGTCCAATCTAAATTGGAAACGTTATCAATGTTATAATGTTATTACTAAAATTCAATAATCGGTTACTAGTCATGGGCCTGCATATAGTTTTGTTTATTCTATTTTCTTTTATACAAGGAAATGTAACAAATTGCCCACAGTGATCAGATGTGAGAAATAATTCTTGTTGGCTCAGAAAATAAATCATTTTTTTACTGTACCGAAAGGTCAGAGACGTCCGATTATTGCATGCGAAGCTTGTTTATAGTAATTGAACAAACAGCATAATTAGGATTACCTTACTCTTTATCCTTTATCCATTTCTTATAAACTGTCACACGTAAATGTGATTTTAACAACATCCAAAGACTACCAAACCTTGACCGACTCCTAGCGGACATTTCACGGTGGTGCTTAAAGTCCACGGCCGCTTCTTGAAGACAATTTAAATAAACTCGTAATTAACACACCGTAAAAGAATTAGGTGGGCCAGATAATATAAAATAATATACTGGTCTTTATTCAACGGCCATGTTGGTAAATCTGGTTCTAAAACTTATTGCTTTCTCATTTTTATAAATGTGTCTGGACAAGAGTATAACTGTCTTCTATCACTTGTATGTACTCAGGTAAAAAAAATAAGTTGTTTTATAATATCATTATTTAATTAATAAAAAATAAACAAAAATAACTAATGCTAATCGTATATACAAGTCAAGTCTTTAGAGGTATAAAAGTTTCGTTCAATCAGAGTATGGCATTCAGGGGTATCTGTAACCGGCCGCGGCAACCGGCTCTACGAGTTTCGCGGGAGCAGCTCGAACATTGGTTACAGTTGCTGGTGCCGCCGCCGTGGGAAAGGCACGCGTTACTGGTGCAGCGTAGGCAGTCAAGGGGGCGGTATACGCAGCCGCAACTGGAGCGGTGTATGCAGCCCTGATAGGTGCAGAGTAAGCAGCAGCGACTTGAGCTTTGTACGCAGTAGCAACGGGGGCTGTGTAAGCGGCGTTGTATGCTGCAGCTGGGTACGCAGAATATGCTGCAGCTGGGTACGCAGAATATGCTGCAGCTGGGTACGCAGAATATGCTGCAGCTGGGTACGCAGAATATGCTGCAGCAATCGGGGCAGAGTAAGCTGCGGCAACAGGGGCTCTATACGCGGCAGCGTAGTTGGCAGCTGCAAAAGGAGCAGCCGCGTATCGAGCGACAACAGGGGCAGTGGCATAGCGGGCAAATACTGGTGCAGATCCGGCAACAGCGGCCGGAGGGGCAACAGCCACCGGAGCGGCAGCGTACCGGGCATAAACAGGAGCAGGAGCAACTGGTTGAGCAGCAGCGATGCGAGCGGATACCACCGCAGGCTCGGCAACAACAGCGGGGGCGGCAGCTACCAAAGGTTCTTTACGGACCACAGCGTTAAAACCGTTAATCGAGTCAGCTACGTAATCAACCACACGGCGGGTGCCATCAGAGTCTACTAGAGAGTATTGTCCCCGTACCAAGTCACCGTCGCGCTGCTCAGATTGACTCTTGTAGTCACCAGTGAGGGAATCACTCACTTCGTAGCCGAACCTGTATTGCGGCAATGGGTCGAACTCTTCGATCCTGGCCGCGACGGCGGGCGCCGTGTACGCAATAGGTGCAGCTGCAATTGCTGCCGGCACGCCGCTTCCGTGGACGAAAGCCAAAAGGCAAGAAAGAACCACCAACTGAAACAGAAGTAATGAATGCTCAATGATAAACTGGGCTTGTTTTACTGATATTCTAAACTTCTTATTCTGTGGTGCGTTGAAACAAAAAGTATTTAAATTACATTGGAAAGTTAAATATGAACTGTGTTTAATAAATGTTTCTACAACTATTTAACGTTTTTGAGTTTTCACTTTAGCCTATTGATATCACTGTCACACACTTAGAATGCACTTCACAAGATCCAACCGCGTTCCGTACCTTGATTGCCATTTCTGTAGTTTGTTGAGATGTTTTCAGGGGTGCTTTTAGCTGTGAACTGTACCCTCAGTTTGACACTAACAGCATTTATAGTAGTTGGCAAAACGCTTGCCTCATCCTGGTGGTATCTCCAAATTTAAATATATTCAAGTACGCACGTACGAGGCGGACCGAGGGGACAACTGGACAATGCCACGTAAACAATGCGGCTACTTGTGCAATACACTTGGCCTATGAAACATCGCGGTCACACCGATTCTTGGCTCAATTCACGAAATAACGTGTTTTTCAGGACTTGCATTTAAAGATTTTCATGCTACAAATGCTGTTAAAAAAATCGTATTGGTGAAGTGGAAACACGAATTGCACAACAATGGTTGATTTGAATATATGTGCTCGAATGTGGTGATCCTGGAAGGCTCAAGGTGTCTAATGTTAATCATGTATTTAACGTGTGTCAACACGTTTATTGTACTGTCATTAGTCACCTCGTATGCCAATTCGCGGTTCGAACGAAGATGACCAGAGCGTTCATTATATTTTGTGATTAGTTTACAGAGTAGTGCAGTTGTGTTGTATGTGATAATTATAAAAAAAAATTACAAATAATAATAAACTAATTACTTCTACTGTACACCAAAAGTTTTGTAAGAGCTTGACTAAGCAACCTGCTGCAGATTGTAGGTGCGGCAAATTTGGGGGAATTTTTTTATGTCTTACAGAAATTAAAAATATTTATATTTATCCTGGAAATGTGGTGTAATTAGGACGATAGCGCACAAATCATAAACTTACAATTGCATTGCCAAAATTGTATTTATTAAAATGATCGTGAATTGGGGGTATCGAATCATACTAGAAGTCGGTAGAAGAGGCAAAATTTAAATAGCCTACTGGCGGCAAGTTTGTTCATCCACCAATGCTGGTCGAACTGAAAGTAGTAAAAAACTACCAAGAGGTACGTGCTTACATTGTTACTTTATTGATAACATAACAGTAGATTAAGACAAATAGTTCAGTCGGAATACTAAAGGTTTCATACTCTTCGTCTCTTCACTCTTTTCCCAATTCAAATAATGTTCTAACATCAGTTACATCATTTTCACGTTGTCTTTTTAATTAAAGTTAAAAATGACGTAAACCCGGCGACATCAAGCTGTAGGCGTCTAGTATTTATTTTGGCTTTATGGTAGAATAGTTTATACAATGACTGTTCAAGTTATCAATGAAATGAAACAAGACATTTAAAACGTTCGAAATTTTACCACCAGATGATCTCTAGTACAAATAATTACCCCAAAGACATTAGTTGAGTGTTGTATTAACTTAGCAAACCGTTGCGATTCACTTATTCAGGGAGTCAATTCAATAATAGTTCACTTCTTACTTAATTTTTTTAAGAAATATCAATACAAATAAATAAAATTAAAGTGTCTGTTTGTAATGTCAATATAATAGTTTTTTAAGCTCATACAGTTATTTGCACGATACCTATGCCAAAAATTGGGTTTTAAAATTTTTGTCTGTCTGTCCGTCTGTTTATTCCAGCTAATCTCGGGAACGGGTGGACCTATTTCCACGGGACTTTCCTGGCAGATAGCTGGTGTTATTAGGAGTAACTTAGGCTACTTTTCTTTTGCAAAAAGAATTAGGGTTCCGCGCAAAATATGTACACGCGAGCGAAGCAAACTGGCCCAACATCAACAACTGGCCTAATATCTGCCCCAACATACATAATTTTGGACTATTTCACAATCCAACTTTAGTATACTCATTCTAGCCTAGCAGAACAGACTGTTTGTTTAAATGAATAAATTCTTAAAGTGTTTATTAACGAATTCGCAAATTAACAAACACATGTTATTGCGTTATCTACAAGTTACAAATCACTCTAAACGGCAATAGTGGTCCAGTTTAGTTCAACGTGCGCGTTTGTGGATAGACAGCGACATTTGGAACAGGCTCTTCAACTTCTTGCACTTACGAAATGCTATAAACACAAGACATCCTTTGCAACTTAATACTTTTAGGAGTATAGAACGAGTTTATTCTGATTGCTCCATTTCCAAGCAATTAACAGCAACAAAGGCAAGGACATCGCCACGACACGACGGTAAAATAATATTTATAGGCCTATGAAGTAAGGTTTTTATCAAAATTAGTCGCAATGGGTGTAAATAAGAACAATACCAACTGTGTGATGGCAATAGCGTGAAAATGTAATCTCTCTGTATAAGTAGTTGAGACATTCATGGGAGATAATAATTACAATTGTACAAATTTACCCGTAAATAATTAAGGTACAAATTGATCGGTAGTAGCTAATATTATGTATTACATAACATGGCCCGTAGGTGGTACACTTAAATTAAAATGGATTAGTAAATAAATTGATTCATAGACTACTGTTTTCTTATAATTGCATAAACTAACATTTCTCAAATTTAGTTAAGGAACGTTAGTTAGAGGAAACAATATTGCAGACCATGTAATCGTTTTGTTTATTTAAAATAGATGACAATACTTAAGTGTACGTGTGTTTGATATATTACCGTCTATCTTACTCATTTGCATTATAAAGCCCCGTCATACGTTTTCACAGATGGAAGTATCACCAAGGACGTCGATTTGACTATTTTGACGGTATGTAATGATTAACCATTAACACCTTATATTTTTAAATACAAAACTGGAAAACCCATAACGTTTTGGACTTATCTTTAAGGCTATTTGTATGTTGAATAATTTTTGTACCTACATGTTATTCTTTCATACTTTTCGTAGAATAGTTTGTTATTGTGGCTTTATAACGGAACACTAATGGACTGTAAATTTAGAATAATCTAATAAAACATAACTATAAAAAGTATCATCATACAGGCTCAATTCGTAAATAAATATTTTAAAATCACAATGAAATTTTCAGTTAAAAAGTAGGAACATTAAATAGAGACTCATATAAAGAAATATATCTAAGCAATTCCAAGCTCAAAATATATACCCTACCTCTACCCTAAGACCGTAGTTGCTTTAGATTTTATTTTTTATTCGTTTAGTTGAATGGTTATAAAGCGTTTAAAAACAATCCAGAGGACAACAGATTTATGTCAAAGATATGATTGTTAACAAACCGATACATTAGTATGACAGTAATAATATTATACGGCTTCGCATAGACTAAGTATTTAAAGTATATATAAAGAAAGCATGTTTTAATTGAATTAATAATTCATCAACCATGTTCTATTCTTCTACTGTCACAGTCAATGTATTATGACTGGCGCACACGCGTTGCCAGGCTACAAAAATTATGCGTCTTCATGTTGCAAAACAATTGGCAACCTTGCGAAGGACGCACGTGCTTGAGCCGGGAAATTGTACGCGTTGTGTCCGCGCATTTTCATTCGTTCGGCGCCAGTGGGCCGAGGGTAGTTCAAGGGTGGACATATTGAGGTTGGCAGCCAAGAGTAGCATATAGCGAACTTATAATATTGCGTAATACATTACACTTAGCATAAAGTCTCAAGTAAAAATTAAATTATGAAATGTAAAAAAAGGGTTTTGGATTTTAGAAATATTTATTAAATTTTATCTGTTATTATATGACAAATAAGGGTATTGGTTATAAGAGCTTTACATTAATTATATTTAAAAAAATCCTAATACACACATTCTAAAAATGATGCGACGAAGTAACTATTATCTTATCTCTGGTGATACTTTCATATGTCTGTGTTCAAATTTATAACCTGATTGTAAATCAGTAAACACATTAAATAAAATAAAAAATCAAAAAGAAATAAACGCTCGTTAAACAATTAAACTAAAACTTCTTTAGGGAGGTCTTATTTAGGGAAAAGTGAGTAAAAACCTATAGTTTATTTAATCAAGTTTAAAACTACAGTAAACCAATAGACGTAGACCTAATTAATAGAAATAGAATAGGTGATGCCCAGGACTCGGTTAAGTCAAAACCCCTCAGGAACATTATTATTGATATAATTTCAATGTAATATATAACATTCTCGTGTCGCGGTGTTTGTAGTTAAACTCCTCCGAAACGGCTTGACCGATTCTCATGAAATTTTGTGTGCATATTGGGTAGGTCTGAGAATCGGACAACATCTATTTTTCATCACCTTAAATGTTAAGGGTAGTCCACCCCTAAAGTTTTTTTTTAATTTTTAGATATTTCTTTTTTTTTATGGTACAGTATTAGTAAATACATACAACCCTGAATTTTCAACCCTCTACGATCAACCCCTATTTTTTAATCGCGATTTTTATATTATTCTGTTCCATCCACAAATCCCCAATAGGGTTGCAAGATGGCAATCGAATACAATAATTGTAGGTACGATAAATTTTCTTGTAAAATTATAAAAAAAGGCATTGCAATGCATGCCGGGTGCATCTAGTATTTTATATATAAAGCTTGTTTTACAAATACATTTAATTCAAATTTATTTTTAAATAGGTAATAATGTATTGATATATGGAATTACGTATTTAATTAAACAAGCAAAGGACACGCTGATAATTTAAAGGTTATCCGGATGATTATTATTATTCCAATGCGACAATATTAAGAAATCCATTAAAATTAATGTCAATAATGAAGACCAACTGCCGTCACGCCGTCCACACGTTAATTAGTACAAATTATACCATTAAAAGTGATAATGACCTTGTGTTAGTAGTGTACCGGCCATAGATTTAGGGCTAACAACATTAGATAACTTTCAATGTGTTCGGAAATCTATAACTAAATAGATAAAGACAAATCAGTTCAGAAACTTTTTCTCATCTATTTGACAAGCGATTTTCTTTTCGTAGCTTTAGTGTTATCAATAAAAAATTGGCAACAGTTGTTGCTCTCCCTTCAACGGAACTTTTGTGGAATTACTTCGACCCTTTCGGCCACCGCGTGAAAATTCCTTAATTTTAATAGCTTATTTTATTCATTTCTCAGGATTTTCTTCTAAATAAGGGTTTCTGGTGACTTCGAAGGGTCGTTTCTCAGAAACTGTCACGTTTTTTTTATTTTTCTTAATTCGCGAGTGTAAAAACGGGCCACGAGTTTCGGATGGCAAAAAGCTTTCATTATTTAAATAGGGTCTAAACTTCAAAGCAACCACATTTTCATCGGGTTGTTGCGTCAAAAAAATTTACGTTTTGGCGCCCCTATCTCCGCCCCCGTCCATTTGGGGTTGGTTCGGATGGTACGGTGGACTACGGAGGTACGGTATCACTTCAAGACCCACATTGCCAGTCGGTTGCATGAATACTAGTAATGGTATAGGGGGCGACCGAGCAGACACCTGATAGGAAGTGACTACCACTGCCCCGTATGGATACTTGCAACTCAAAAGTCACAAGAACGTTGCCGAAGTCTGAAATGGAATACGCTCGTTTCTTGGAGGTTTGAAGGTCGTATCGGTCCTGGAAGAAATTCCTGTTTTTGCAACAGATATTATACTCAGTATAGTAAAGTTCGATGCGTTTCCAGACATGACTTCACCAAGTATTGCTACACACATCTGACGTATAGCTTTGAGATCATAATATTCTACACAAGTATGTACAAGTAATACTTGCATTACAAAAACGAATATTTCTCTTTTTAAATACGAATTCGACACTCATGAAAATGCAAACTACACTGTCCGAATAACAAGTATAAAGAAATGTTGCGTTCTTTTTATTTTTATATTAAGTACCTACATGTTTACCTAAAATCATGATTCCATCCATGCTATACGTGTGGACATCCCTCTTGTAGACCACGTTCCAGAACGAGAGAGAGACGACCGATATGGTAAGGTGAACGGTAAAAGATCTCAGATCTCCTGCCTCTGTGACCGCCCCAGGTGATGAGTGAGGCAGCCCGTCGCATTTGACGAATTGTAACTTTCATTTTCTTTTCTCATTCTACTATAATTTTAACCAATACTTACCTAATATCGATTTTGCGGATTTTCTATCTCCACAAACTTGAAATTTGTAATTTAGGATATTACTAGCGACCCGCCCCGGCTTCGCACGGCTGCAATGTAGATACTAATGCGGTGAACAATTATCGTCACATCATTATCCAAATTAACAAAAAACAATATAAAACTATATGTATAAACCTTCCTCTTGATCCGCACTGTCTATTGGTGAAAACCGAATTCAAATCCGTTGCGTAGTTTAAAAGATATATGCGTACAAACGGCGGAAGCTACTTTGTTTTATACTATGTAGAACAGCACTGATGAACAGTTACCTCCTGAGATACAGTCTCAACTAGTTCAGAAGATACGGAACTACAATTCTGAGAATAGCCTAAAATGAACACTATTTTAGTGGAGACACCTTATTTTTTTTTTTAATAATGTTCATTTGTGCAACCACTTGTATAAATTTATTTATAAGGCTTATTTGGAAATAAAGAATTTGATTTAATTTGATTTGCTTTGAAGGTTTATCTCTATCTTATATATCTATTTCTTGTAATGGGCCTGTCAATTACTTTAGCTTCTAAATGTCACAATACACCACAGTTAGTCGAGTATAATGCGTTTTACGTCGGCTAGTTATAAGACCAAGTTTATTAGAAATATATTTTTGTCATTAACACACTATAAATACAAAATTTTGGAATTTATACAATCTTTCCAAGCAAGGGATCTGTTTTAATTGTCGACATTTACCTGTTCCTATCATTAGCTAAAACATCGTATCAGTAGATGGCATAGAAACAGCCTCCCTGGATAATGTTCACCCATCCCTGTTACAGATAAGATAATAGTTACTATGTGATCCCTGCGCTTATCTATCGTAAATCAGTCCTCTTTACCTTTTTAACAGAAGCCCTTAGTGTAACTGTTTTCGTTCTTCTAGCTCAAGCAGGACCTTGACTACAGACTACATATTTTTTACTTAATCTAACCAACAGATCAAACCACGCCCGTATCCGCTATCGGTCTCGGTTTTAAGTTATTGAAATCATTTTCACATTTTGTTTTATGTTTTATATCGTATGTTTAAACGCGGTCACATTGAAAACCAACCTTATCAAAACCGGTAACCATAAATATTATATAATACGTTTAACCTAGAGATTATGATTTCCTTTAACCCTATTCACGAAGTGCCATTGTCCGAATAGGTTATATATTTACAAATAACACTGCTTAAAGTGCAACAATACAGAGATGTAACCTAAAAATTCTAATTTAACCGACTTGAAAAAGACGAGGCAACATTGTAAGATTTTATTAGGAAAAAATCCAACTTAAATAAATTAGCTGCATTGGAATTGCTTGTACTATTTTAAAGAAAAAATATTTGACGGCATTAATGGTAAACTACTCAGTAATCTGTGGTAATGGTACTTATTGAGGAAGACACATATTCGTGTCTCGATATTATCACTAATTACAATTACGTACTAGTATAGCTCGAGGCTGAATTTATCTATTTGACTAGTCTGTCTTGGAAAATGTTACTGTTTTTGGACATTTATTCTTAAGTCTGGTAAAGGACGCGGTTTATTTTCAGTCAGAAGCTCTTGATTCGTATCAAGCCAGACCTCTTCCTACCTAGCACCTACCTATATCGTTTCAGGTAATCATAATAAAATTATTTGAATAAAATGTGGTGGTTACAAAAGATGATACAAAAGCTATAAGCACAAGACAAATTTCACCATATAACAATATCATGCAAATATTTAGTTGGTAGAGTTAAATAGAAATATAAACAAAGTGTCACAAGTTAGCGTGCACACCATTCTAAAGTGAAAGAATATTTTTTGAACTTCGTTAATAGAATAAATATGTTATATTTGTTGAACACAAAATGTATTGTATCGGAAGTTCAGTAACTTCTCGGATAATGTGTTGTAAATAAGTAGCACCATGTACATACGTACAACTTGCTCTAAACATCTCTTCAGGGCCCTGTGTGGTCTTATCCGAGGTAAGGTTGCCCAACAACATGATCGATGTGCGCAGTGGCATTCAGGTACGAAACGATCATTATGACTAATAGATATTCAACGTTTAGCACAAAGAAATGAGTTGAGGACAGGTTTCTATACATCTCGCTAATCATAATACATTGTAGTAGTAACTATATAGGTTTTTTAAATTATACATAGCTAGAGTGATCAGTAACACATAAATTAATAAGAATTAGTTTTAGCTTCTTGACCGACTGTCGAGAATAATGTTTTTCTAGCGCCGGCACGACCGGACTATCATCAAGGCAGAGTAGGCAATTGCCTAGGTGGCTTGGACGGCTAGAGGAGGAGATTTTGTATCTAAAAAGTTAGAAAAGTTATTAAACTATAATTTTAAACATATTGTACAACACAACATTATTTTCGTTTTAAGAACAACAACCATCTTCAATTGTATTGCAATTAGAAAAAAATAACACATATACTTTCCCTTCATTTGTTTTATTGTTTATTCATGATGATGGTATACCTTCGTAATGTATTAAAAAATAGCGTAATTATGAATAAAATTTTATTGTGGTAGAAAAAAAAATATTTTAGGAAGTTAGGATGTGGTAATTGGGCCCCAAGAATCTGGCCCTGAACGTGTGTATAATGTATAATATGTAACTATGAACATATATTGGACGCCTAGAACTAAAGGGAGCTAACTCAAAAATTTCAATTATTGAGTGGTGCACACCATCGAATTCCTTATCTCAATACCTACCCATCAATAAAACAGATTTAAAAATATCACTTCTACTCACAGATCAAATAAATTACGTTTCTTTGATCTGAGCTTCTACTCGACGCTAGACGCTAAATTCACCAACACGGGCTCAACTCAAAATAATAAAAAACATACATTGTTAAGCAATAGGGAAATAACTACAAAAATTCAATTTTCAGCCTTAAAAAATAATTAAAACACAAGATTCCTACAATTTCTTTCTTCTAGTTGCATATAATACAAAGGAGTCGATTTGAGGGGTGTTTCAGGACAGAAATGCCAACGGCGATGTTTCTTCATAATTGGATACATTTTAATATTTAATGTCAATTGACCCAGATCCTAACAGCTAAAAAACCTCTGTTAAATTTGCCGGTAAAGTTTCGAAAATGTGGTTTTTCGCGATTATAAATTTTTCTTGACTGTTTAGGAAGAAATGTTTTGAACAGAAGTAAAAGTAGTAGATATCTAAAAGATCTACACAATGAGCTCTGGTGCGCTTCAATACGATATTTTGTTTTTTACAAATTGCAAAAAACTGACGAAACTCGATGTAGCCAATCCCCCTTTGCTCGGACTAATAAAACTCCAAAAGTCCTGCAGTGCACAGGGTCACAGTAATTAGATTTTTGCTTTTTTGAGTTAATACCTGTTTAGATCTAGGTGTGCGATATCTAATTCTTTGGCACGCCTTACAGCCTAAAGCGTTTGACGAATTCCCATTATTAGTTGTTATTTATTACATCGTGCATTGGTCTCAGTTGATGGAGTGACATAGTGTATATTATTACGCTTTTAAAGAGTATTTTACCGCAGTCGGGTTTTTCCTTCCTTTAACAATTTCTTGTTCATTAACAGATTACGTGAACTATTACAAAATAAAAATTTATAAAAGGACGAGACCTAAATCTACACAGTCTGGCCATAAATACTATTCCAAAAAATAATCATGGTTCAGTAAATAGTTTTAGTAGTTAAAAAAACCGGACAAGTACGAGTCTGACTCGCGCGCAGAAGTTTCCGTAAGCAAACAAACTTGTATGTAGATAGTACGTCCATCTGGGGAATCAATTCCCGAAGATTTTTGCCCGTCTTTTCCAAAAGACAAACTTAACTTTACATAGGTTCGACTTTTTTCCAGTTCTAAAAATACTCTCCCATTCATCGATTTACGAGAAAGTCAACTTTACAACCGCAACCACTTTCTATTTTTTCCTTTACTTGTGCTGTGACACCTTGCTTCTTACCTAATTTCATGGTTCTAGGTCAATGGGATGTACCCCATAGGTTTTGTTTACGTGCGAAATGTTTAAACTTAGTCAAATCTGGGGCTTAAATATAAGTATCTTTTGATTGCATAGATTTAAAAGCATAATTTTTTTACATATATGTATATTAAAATTGACTAAAAAGATTTATTTGCAAAGATAGTTAGCTGGGTGTTAAAAAATAAATAATATAAGTCAGAATTAGGAACCTGTCATTTTCATATAAATATTAATTTTGTGTTATCATTTTCGCGGCAGCCTTGTTAAATATTCTTGTGAAATGAAAATGGAGTGGAGTGATAAAGAAAACCGAATTGCTGTGATAGCTTACACAAAGTAGGTATGAACCTAATGCAATTCTTGAAACTCTCCATCCTCTTGGTATTAGTCGAATGTTTGTGTATCGATCGGGCTATTAAAAGGTATAGTGAAATGACCTCTATTTGTTGCAGAAAAAGATCTGGCCGCCCACGTACTATTAGTACTAAAAAGCCGATCAAAGCAGTAAAAGAAAGAATCCAAAGAAATCCTATCCGAAAGCAAAAGATTTTATCCATGGAAATGAATAAGTATAGCATTCAGAACCGTGTCGCATAATATTTTTTAAAAGAAACACACTTTGAATTGGGTAGTAAAATTATATAAGAAAAAATATTTAATGCCGAGATTTTTTTTACTATTGAAACCAACATTTTAATCATTTCAGCTGTATTGCAATATATTAAAGAAACTCACAATGGCTAGAAGTTCTTGATCCTAAAGCATAAATACAATCAAATGTAATATTGTATTAATACATTTTGTTTTCGACCCCGAAAACGGAGCTCTTTATTTCACTTTCGAATGAATCTGAAATTCAAATGCAGACAATTGCAAATGCCTTGCTAACAACACTCTACCTAAAAAGTATAACCGCCTTGACTCAAATTATTGACCTCATTGCAGTTCAGGAATGCGTCACCGTACCACTTGCGTCAGGCGACACAACCCTGCTTTACATTCAAACCAAATCTTATATACCAAACACTTTCCTTGACAATATTTCTAAGAAACTAGTCCGAGTAGATACTGCACTAGAACGTAGGTACACATGGATACTAGTTACGAGTTTAAGACTTATTAACATAATATATTACGTATGTATGTAGCTCTAAGGTTGACAAGCAACACGTTTCTGTACGTGATGAAGAAAGTAATTGTCTACTTTAGGATTTATTATAACGTTTGATGTATATTGACATGGATAGAATACTTTAATGTGACGTTCGTACTTGCTAAGAAAACAATTGTGCGATCTAAATATCTGCTATTGTTAAAACCATTAATTTATTTATGTTTTGATCTGAATGATGACAAGATGATCTGAATGCTGATTAGATGATCTGAATGATGCCTGGCCTGGCCTGGGCCACAAGCAATTGCAGTGCCTAATGTAATTTTTTTAATTAGTAAAATTTAAATAAAACCTTTCGTCGTGGTTTTTTATTCAAGTGAAGGTCAGCTGCGGTTCCGTCGGGGGGTTATACATTTTCAATTGAGAAGAAATCACTGAACATATAAGTACATATTTTTTTAACGTTGATGTGACCAGCTGACATATAATCCACCACTCTAGTCAGCTGACTTTTCTTTTTCTTCAAGATCTTTGGTTTGCTATAATTTGATACAATTCTCAATCTGGAGGAAATGACACGAAATTTGTACCTGGCTCGTGGACTATTTCGACTACGAGTACTACGACAGATCTCACAATGAAACTACCTGAACATAGCTTTACGATTTGTCAATTTCGTAACGTAATGCAATAAAACTGGGTACTAATTTGGTCCCACAGTCCCACCCAATGGAAGAAAAGGGATATTATTTATACGGATAGATTGGAGAGTGTAAGTAATTTAGCTCAGCAGGTCAGGGTTGCACCTATAATAGCTAGTTCGAGTTACAAACATTACTCTCTCAAACATTACTTGTATGACATATATTTATACTGCACGGATGGCGCAATGGATTAAGTGATCACCTCGCCACTACGCTGCGCTGAGTGTTGTGGGTTCAAATCCCACACGGGACAAAAATTTGTGTGATCCACAAATAGTTGTCCCGAGTCTTTGTGTGATCCACAAATAGTTGTCCCGAGTCTGGGTGTTCTTTGTGTCCGTTATTTTAATGTTTGTAAAGCCCCCCGCGACACAAGAATATTCCTAATGCGGGAGTTGCCTTTTTAAAAATAGAAATAGAAATTATAGTTTTAAAACTATTAAATGTAATTGTATCAGAATGCCCAGGCATTATAAAATTCCTCAACGTCACTTTCATTGTGATAATTCATACTTAATATTATAAATGCAAATGGAACTCTGTCTGTCTGTTACGTTTTAAGGCCTTAATTGCTAAACCAATCTTGATGAATTCTGGTATAGAGACCTTCGAGGAGGACATAGGCTACTTTTTGTCGCGGAAATAAAACTTGAAGGGTGACTTACGGGATGTAACTTGTATGGGAGACCAATCACTTCTCAAGCTTAGGGATATAAAAATTCATCGTATGTGTTTTTTCGCAGACGAATTCGTGAACACCAGTTAATAAATAAACATGCACAATTTTTTAGGTAGAAATATAATTATTGGTACACAAGATCCTAATCATAATTTGCAGTAAAACCTTAATATCATAAGGTATACCTATGTATTATATTATTTCGTAAATGAAATAAAATGAAACTTTATTTGCGGGAACAGGGTACAAGTTTACTTTTAAAAGTTAACGAAAAAGTAAAAGTTTAACTGCCGTCTAATAAGGATAAAACTTACAAACCATTACGATTAAACAGCCTCGAACACATGGATATGAAATGAAGTAACCTTTTCTAGGAAAGCTACACGTAGGATCATAAAAAGTAGGCGTGTAAATGAAGCAAGACAAATCTTATTACTTTAACGAGCAATTTTTGTATATTGTACTTATATATCGGGTATCTCGGAAACGGCTCTAACGATTTTGATGAAATTTTGTATACAGATAGTTTGGCATTATAAATTCAACTGCATAATTGTATTTTGTGTAAAACGCAATTTTACAAAAAAAAATGTTTTAAAAAATATTACGAAAAGATATCGAGCTAAGCTCGGCCTCCCAGGTACTGATTATTATATCTTGAAGTAGCTTATGCTCTACTGATACAGTGAATTGCCTATAAAGCTTTAAAGAAAATAAGTTATGTGATACATAAAATGTGGAATTGATCTTAAATTTCACCTTGAATCCTGATTCATGTTAAGCAAATGTCTAAAGTCAATAAAGTGAAGATATCAGACAAGCACAGCTTTGCTGTCTTCGCATCGTTTCATCTATAACCACAATTATTCACGCAGTCTCATCTAGAAATATATATAATATACAGTAACCTCAAGTTCTCAATCAGTTGCTAATAATGTTATGGCCTAATCTTGGGAAGTAACCAGTATTGTTAGTGCAATAGGCAACCAGTTTTGAAGATTGTTATCCAAGACGAGAATACGAATCAATTTACTTATCTCAACTGTCACTGTCAGTCATCTTTTTACTTTTGGTGTGCTAATACCATAGGTTTTTAGATTACAATGAAATGTTTTCTGTGTACTTTCCTGTTAGTGCGTTGATAACCTCTTTACCGTATTATTGGCGATTAGGTATATTGGGTTTGGTTTCATAACTCGGAAACCACTTATACAAGTTACAACTACTATCGTCTGGAAGCGCATCATTGGATATTTTGTCACTACATATTATAAAACAAAGTCCCCCGCCACGTCTGTCTGTCTGTCTGTCTGTTCGCGATAAAATGAAAAACTACTGAACGGATTTTAATGCGGTTTTCACTAATAGACAGAGTGATTCATGAGGAGCGTTTAGGTGTATAATTTGTTAAGATTTTGTGTAATTGATTGAAATATATTGATGATTGTTGAAGATGTCTCTGCTACCCGTGCGAAGCCGGGGCGGGTTGCTAGTATGTTATAATTTGGATGTCTTATTCTTCTTCAGCATTCACCCATTTACTAATCCGTATTCTATATCTATCTATTTTTTCTTCCACAGGCCTTATTGTTTGTCGGACCCAGCGCATTTGTTGCAACAACAAGAGCAATAATTACGACACAAAGCTAAAAATATTTTTTTCGACTTGTGCTAAATTAAGATTTTATAAAAGAAATGCAGACCAGTTGAAATAATATACATCATCCTGAAGATTACAGAAAAGTTTGATCATATTTAAGAAATTTCATGTATATCTCATAAGAAGTCCTTAGGTATTAAAGCTATTTACAACTAGTAGAAAAAATGACTTGTATCTCTTTGCTTTTCATATAAATTTAAATAAATCCTTTATCATCATATACAGTGTGTAGCTTCAATATGACCACACCTTTCTGTTACAGCCTGTATATCATTAGGTACGCTTCCGTCACTAGTCGGCAATGCAATTACAAGTAGAACAAAATATGCACATACACTTAATAAACAGGCACGCGCAAACTTTTTAAATATGTAAACTTAGTAACTCCAGTTGCACCATTTAACACGTGTACACAATACGTAAAGATATTCGGTACATTACAAATAATACAAGTTGCACCAAGTGGTGTCACGCACGCAGCTGTTTGTTGCACGATTCGTATCATTCGCTAGATGACGCATACAAAGCACAAAATTTTACAAAACTGTATAGACTTAATACAAAATAGGCAAGCTACTGTGTAAGCGTAGGTATCGTATATTCATATCTAAAAACCCAAAGCGTAGGAAAGTCGCAAAGTTTTCCTCGTGCAACAATCATTTTACTTCGTCCACCAGAACGAGTTTCTCTGTAAAGTGTGAAGTAAGTTAAGGCCTGCCTGATTGTACCATCACAAATAATTCTTCAAACGCATAGAGTAAAGAAAATCACAATACACGCAATATTTTTAAAACTTAATTCCTCAATTAAGCCGACTTATCACGCTCAAGTAAGTCGGCTTGACACATAAATAACAAAAATATACTAGTACATATGAATACAAATGTGAAAATAATATAAATGTTATCATTTATCAAGGTACAAGCAGGGTCATTTATAAAAACACAACTTTCATTTTTAAACCCTTCAATTAAAACCCTTTAATTAAGCAACAAGCTTTAATAGAATTTAGAAAGTAACTCCATACCTAAAGTCAACAAATACAGTATAGTAGGCAAAGCACTAATGTCTCCGAGCTTCATAGTGCACAAGGGTCGTGCTCGGGACATTGCGTCAAGCGTATGACATGCCCGACAAAGCCCGAGGAATGACAAAAGTAAATTTAATATACACTGCGCAACAATGCAACTACCTACTCGTAGATCACGAAGTCGTAAGGCTAATGCTTGATACCCGTCATCATAACCAACACCAAAAATCCTGATCTCATAGCCACCTAATAATACCAAAATGAATTATAAACTAGTAATAAAGGTCTACTGAATTAAGGGTTATTCGATTTGATCATTCAAAAATTAATTTCGTTTTTAAACAACTAAACTTTTTTCTATTAGGTATATTCTTTTTTGTTCTTTTATTATTTTTTTAATAAAACTATTTTAATACTATAATTGCCATATTTGTGCTTAATTAAAAGAAATACTTTGATAATTTTGATGGAAGCTGGTAATCATGAGATCGGACTCATCATACTTTCATGACATCGGACTGTATTATTAGTTTAACTATCAGCCACAAAAGTGCACTGTAAAATGCACTTCAGTAAATAAATACACAAAGTATTGTCACAGTACCTATAACATTTTTGTTATACATAAGTTCTGGCGCGTCGCTCGGTTCTTCGGTCGTTGGATTATTGTGACATGTTAAAGTGCTGCGGGTCTTTGTGAAATTGTATATGAGTATAAATATGTTGCTGTGCACATTCTAATTATGTATAATACATTTTCTGCACAACTTAAAAAATAATAATTGGTACTATTTGAAAATAACATATGTAAGACATCGTTTAGTTTGTGACTTTACATAAGGTATGAAGTGCAAGTGGAAGCGTCCCAATAAAAATTTGGGACAGTCTTGTGATGTAAAGCTCATTTCTGTAACAACTAAAATATGATGTTTGACATTATGTTAAATAGTATTTATAAAATAATTATTATAATGTTTATTACAGAAAACCTTGTTACATTTGCATAGATACAATAACATTTATACAACTTTACATTTTAGTAATTTTTTTTTTGTTGTTTTTTAAGACAACATTAAGAATATTCCTGTGTCGCGGGGGGCTTCACAAACATTCAAACAACGGACACAAAGAACACCCAGACTCAGGACAACTATTCGTGGATCACACAAATTTTTGTCCCGTGTGGAATTTGAAGTGCACTTCGTGTGCAGTCTACATTTTCAGAAAAATACTTTTAAATCCATTTAGGCCTATTTGTTATGTCAACGGTTTTTCTTGTTTTGATTGTAATTATGCTACCTACATTGTTGTAGTGTCACTTGGTTATAACCACTAATTATAATTAGTCATTCATGCGGCAACGGTGGTGCTTTGTGGATGTATCGAACGCAGGAGTAGGTACCATAGGGTGTACTAATGCCTCCATGTTATCTACTTACATATTTGTATGAGTAATATAGCAAGCACTTCTTGAAGTAAAACATGTCTGCCAAATCACTGTAGTGTTACATATTAATGCAGGGTTAACCAAGAAACGGAAATTAAAGACTAATTTACCTGAAACATTAGATGTTGTGTAACGGATAACATTGTTCTGCAGACTAGGCCATAATTCTGTCACAAATATAGCACACTTTATGAGGGATATGTATCTATATATATATATATATATATATATATATATATATATATATATATATATATATACTAATATAGGCGTTAAAACCTACGCTCATTATTTACTTATCTATTATTTTAATACCTAATTTTTATTATTATAATCGTTAATCATTAAAGCTGCAGTCGACGGACAGCACTTAAAGGCGAGCCGGATAACCATCAACATAACACACGTAGTATAATGTCAAGGTGAAACGGTACCATTGTTTCAAATGGCCATACGAAGCGCGAATCGTAAGTAACAAAATAATGAATAACCATTCATTGCTACCCGCGCTTTTCGATAGCAGTGAAAGATTACATTCATGGGCGTGACGGTTTTTATATATGGAAATTGGTTTTATTAATGATATTTACATTGATTATCCACAAATATTATAGTCTGGGACTTAAAATATACATTTACACCCAGACACACAACAAATGAACGTGCTCATCACACAATTATTTGTCCTGAGTTGAAATCGAACCCAATACCTCTGGGTCAGCAGTCAGGATCACTGACCACTAGACCAACAAACCCGTCAAAATTAAAATACATTCTGCCAGCATAATCATGTGAGCGTGCGTGTGCGTGGGCACGCATGTCTGTATGCTTTGCCTTTGACGATACCGAAACTTTCATAGTCCTACTTCCGATCGATTTACAGAGAACACAACAATGGAAACCATAGATGCTAGACTTCTTATTAAAAAATAGACACTAGATTGTTTCATCTCAGAAATAAACGAACAAACCTATAAACACGTATTTGACGACTTAGCCCGCGTTTACCTATGTTACTTCTAGATAAAGCTAGCTAGCTGGCTTTCTAACTGTGAAACAGCTATTAAAATCGATTCGGTTGCTTTAGAGTGTATCGACTACAAACCTTCGATCACATATTTCACGATAGAAGCTACGAACAGACAATTTTTTCCTCTTTATAATATCAGTGTAGACAAAATCCCTTTTGTGAATTAGTCCAAGGATAAACTGCGCCTAAATAAAACACGAAATCTTAACAGAATATTTTAATATGTTAAACAACTTCCATACAAGTGAAAACGATATTGATATTTATATCAGAATCTCATTTGCCTTTATGACAGTTTAAAGGCCCTTAGTACGGTCGTTTCGCCGAGACCTATCATCATAATTTAATTGAACGACACCAACCCATCGAGGAGATACAGTTATCTTACGCGTGATATAAAAAGAGTCAACGAAATCATATAATTGTAACCTTGGACCAAATAAAGGAGAAAACAAGTTAGCGGCTAGGCATTACGCACCACAAATACATACAGTGATGCCGTTTTTAGTAAAAAAAAATTAATAGGTATTTACTTTTTGCACTAAGGAGATGTCCTTAGTAGAGTATTTATAAGAAACAGTTTGCACAAAACCTTTTTTTTTAGTTTTTAACTTTTATTAAGTTAACTAGTTTAATTGTCCGCCAAATTTCTCTCTTACAAACATGCGTGTGTTTGCATGCACACAACCCACCCATTATTCAAAAAAATATGCTTTTAATTTCATGGTAAAGCCCTAGGCATAGGAATATCGTATTATTTGATAGCTACGATACAGGTTGTGACTAGTGTGTCTGTCACCGTAAAGATAAAACAAATAAATAAACTTTATTATTATTCTCTTTATTCATTTAAATATACATATAAATTACATTTTTAAATACACTCACATTACATATGAAAATGCATTTAAAAATATAAAAAATAGTGTCCCACCGATACCGGGTGCAGGGACCAAGCTACCGGTGGTTAGGGTTCCAGAGGCAGAAACCTCCTCACTATGTATGTAATGTCAACAATCATTGCTCGGCGCTCTAACCGGTCTATCAACACTACATCATGCTTATTGGCAACAATAGTCCTGTCGGTGGTGAAGTGATGATAGATCGATTCAAGTACAATGTTGCAGTACCATTTTCGAGAATTGGGTCGGCCACAAGGTTATATTTAAGAGCAAATTGCTGATAGACTATCCTGGCCACTTGGTTATGTCTATGCAAGTACTCGCCGTTGGTAAGAGAACAACCAGAAATTATATGCCTGAGGATTTCTCCGGGACGATAACATACCCGACATTAATTGTGCCGTCCTTCAGGATATACCTCAGATAGTTATTCGTTTTAACAACTTCATCTGTAATTGCACAGACAAAACCTTCAGTTTCTCCGAAGAGGTCACCGAACCACAGCCAGGATGTGTCCTGTGATCTGTGGATGCTAATTACTCTACATCGGGGCCATTTAAGGCCCGATAAAAACGTCCATGCAGCTCCTTGCCCTTCCATGTCTCCTTACCATCTGTAATATTAAGTATTGCAAGTTTGCTCCAGTTCTCTTTCGCTAGAGCAAGCGGAGTGAGTCCGTTGTCAACTGCCACCACATGCCGATGCACATCTACGTTAACGGCGAGGAAGTAATCTCTAAGGTTGCATACCTTGCGATTACAGAGGGTCTTGGCATTTAAAAAACCACGACCCCCAGATTTTCGTGGGATATACAATTTCATGACGGATGAACGTGGATGGTGCATATGGTTCGTTGGAAGCACTGTACGAACTCTTCTATCCAGGGCATCTAGTTCAGTCTGAGTCCATATAAGTATGCCAAAGGAGTAGGCTAGGACTGGTATGACCCAACCATTATAGGCCCGCATCTTATTACCACCTGACAAAAGACAACTTACAACTCCCTAGACGAATACCATATACATATAAACAATAATTGTTAAAAAAAATGTTAAAAAAACATGCAGTTGTTTGAACAACATCAACATAAAATAAAAACCATACATAAAATAATACTGCTCTTATAAATAAAACTATTCTCTGCATGACATCAAAAATCTTTAATTAACTGCCATCTGATTTATGTCTTACTCAAAATCTCCATGAGTTTAAAAGTAAACTAAAAACTATTTTATTACAAAAAGCATATTAGAGTGTGGAAGACAAGTGTGTTCAATGTCATTCTAATAGTTAATATTGTGTAGTTCTAAGTTATGCGATTCTAATTGTTATTTGTCAGATATGAAGTGTATGGACATATTTATAATTACTAATTATGATAGACATAATTATATCTTTGTAATATTATTAAACTAATAAAATTTAGACATATTTACATGCCTTGAGGTAGAAGGTGGTTGCTCATAATTATAAGTCTGTAACACCTTAATGTATATACCCAAATTCTCAAATAAATAAAAGATTAGGATTATGATAGATTACGATATAACCAGAGAAACGTCAGTATATCACAAATGTACGGGTCAATTGCGTTCTGGGCTAACGAGGTAATTGCGATTGCTACCTGTCTACAAAGCAAAGTAAGAATGGTAACAGATGTTTGAGGATTGCACAGATGAACTTTAAATCTTGTCCGTATTCTACAAGCGGTCCCACAACTAAACGAAAATATCAGTGGGTTTAATTCAGAACAAGGACAAGAATATATAGATGTTTGCGAAGTCATTTATTTAAGACAAATATGGTGTTATCCGTACTACATGATATACAATACTTATGATAATTAGTGTCAGTTGTAAATTTTTAAAGTAAAAATTAAAAATAATCTATGTAGTTAATTATGTCTTTACATACCTAAATACACAAGACTTATAGTCCAGGAGCCCGTGATCGCTAGAACTTCGTCTTCGTCGTTTAGTTAGTAGGTATAAAAATATGAATTAAAAGTGTGTGCTCCAAATCTACTGGACCGATTAAGTTGCAATTGGGTATATATATTAATTCATGTGACCCAAATACAGGTAAGGTAAATAAAATAATTTTGAAAAATGAAAAAAAAAATGAACCGAGGGTCTCAAATATATATATTTTTTATACTTAGATAATTTATTATTAATTTATTTTTAATTTTGTGAAGAAAATAGATGACAATTGAAAAATCCCCATCCCCTTTATTAATTTTAGACGCAGTACTTTCGAAAATAAGGGGTTATCTCCGAAAGTTATAGACTAAAATTTTTAAAACATTACACAAAATAAGTAGTTCTTCACTTGTAGTATATTAAGATAAACGGCCTGCGCTTCTGCTTTAGGTGATGGAAGTGTCTGAATCCCATAAACCTGATTTCCACTCTCCCACAGCCAGCTCTGCAACATTAGATGATGTGTAAATGAAAAAAAAAGAGTTTTAAGGTGCATAGCGGCGCCAGCCCATAACCTCTGATTGAATTGATTAACACGGAAGAAAGTATTGGGACAAGCCATCTGCCTAGTATTTTTGGCAATGGTCTTGAACGACAATTCCGTATGTTTGTTAGAATTTTCCTGGTTACTCTTGTGTGCCGTGGCCCCAAGTCAAAAATGCTGGAAGGCGGAGATCTAAAAGCTTGCGAATGCCAAGACAAACCAACCCAAACTAACTGGTAGGGATGCTTGAAACCGTCAATGACACATTAAAATTTTTGCTGGGGATGTTTTAAATAATTTTATCATTATTTATGATGTCATTAGATGATCAAAGTGCATTAGTAAATTCAGATACGAAAAGACAAAAACAGATTATGGTACAAGCCGAATGGACATTAACTTAAATGATGATTGATGATTTTTTCAAGTACCAATAATTAATTTGCTAAATTACTGGTACTAATAAAAACATGGTAGATACATATTTTACTAAACGAAGTTTCAAACCTTCAAGCTTCTGCTTCAAACATGCCAGCTTCCTTTCCTATGCAGATAATATAAAAATATTTATGTTCAATAGTCCTTGTAATTGCGAGCTTTTACAGAAAGATCTGAACAATTTTGTAGAATATTGTTGAAAAATAATAAATTAGAGTTGAATGTTACCAGGTGCTTTTGCAATTAATTTTACACGTAAAATTAATCCTCTTCAGTTTTAATACGCTATTGATAATAAGCCACTTACTTGTGTCACAACTATAAAGGACCCATGCGTAATACAAGACTCCAAACTGATATTTGACTCTATCGTGAAAAAGGCCAATAAATCCCAAAGTTTTATTATTAGATACACTTCAAAATTTAAGCGTATTAAATATTTTATTATTGCTTTATTATACATTGATGCGCAGTATCAATGGTTTGGAACCCGCATTACAACACATACATAGTAAAGAATCCATGCAAAAAGTTTTTAATGTATTTACAGCATAAGAGTAACTGTATTGATCATGGATACGAACCGAGATTTAAGAGATATCATTTACTACCTTTAAAAAATAGGCTAGCGTTACAAGGTCAAAGACATTGTAACGCTAATAAAAATCGTTATTGAAAATGTCGGATTGCTCTACCCTTTTCGAGAAAATTAATATTATGGTACCACATAATCTACGAGTTCGGCATAATGCACCCTCAGCAGTGCCTCTAGGAAGTGCTAATTACCGCAAAAAACATTTATCATTCGGGCGAGTAGATTTGTAAACGACATTATAAAATAAGCAGCGAGTTTGAGATATTCAGATCCTAAACAAGCACAAGTTAAAAAAAATCACATTAAATTTTGTCAACCCCACTCCCAACAACTTGACAAACAGATACACTCACACACTTAGTTTTTAAGTCTCTTATTTGATAAACTTAATTTTAACATGCTTCTGTTTGTTTGCCTATAATTATATCTACCAATAGCTTCTATTGTTATTTCCTCTGTATGCTGTTGTTATGCCGAATAAAATAAAATAAAGTAAAGACTAACAGAATCTCTAGCCATAAAAGTAAAAAAACAGGCTTCCTTAACATCTCCACCGCTTTGTGGATTTGTTCTGACTACCGCGCCCCGACACGCCGCTTATCGTTCTGAGACCTAACCTTTTAAAACATTGACCAAATCTAAACCCATGACATCTTGAATGCTTATAAAACAAATTATTAGGCTTGTCAAATATAGGATTGTTTATAATGTATCAAGTTGTGGGCGTGCCATCCTTGAGCGCACCGGGTGGAGCGCGCCGCTTGCGCAACCATACATGTGTACAAAATGCAAGTTAGTATAACAAGAGCACACGTACTCAATAAATACCGATGCCACTTATGGATACTTAATTTCTTCCTTTACTAACAGTTAGCACATGGTTAGCACACAATATGCATCATTTTAACCTTATCCAAAAATATCTTACTTTATGTGGGTTGATATTTACTTTTAGTTTTAACAAACGACATAATATTGTATTAAGTAGTTTGCAGTGCCGGATTCACTTATCGCGTCCGTCACCTCTAACGCCTTTTTATGTAGCAGAGTGATGGGTTTTTAGGGGGTTTTGTAGCAGTTCCGATAAAGATTTAAGCAATTCGTTCGTTATGTTGTCTTTCCGGGTGTTTTGACGTTTTTTTTTTGTGTTCCAATTGCATAATCGGTCTCTGGGTTTATTATTTCTGATATTGTCTCGTGACTGTTTGTATGCTCTCCGGTATATATTTTAGAGATTGTTTCCTGTGCAGAGTAGTCTTTGCTAAAATTTAGTGGCTTATTCTAATATTTTAATAGTTTTATTATATTTTTCCCTATAAGCTCTTTATATATCTGTTTTTGGCTAATGCATTATTGACAAAAATTTCAAAAAACTAACTTCTTTAGTTCTTGATAGGATCGATTCTTTTTACCACACGTGTACTACATATATCAATTTAATTGCACTATTATTAAAAGAGATATGTAGGTACATAATGACTAAACATAATATAACTTAAGAAGAATGAACTTTCGTTGTATGTAGTTGGTTTAGCATGTTAATTGTAACAAATGCCGTTTTTATCTCCTTCCACGATATTTTTTGTAAGGTATTCTAATGCTTCTGAGAGGTGATAATGAGTTTATTGTAGCCGTGTAAAAATATACATAAAGGTTACAATTGCAATAAACAGACCCTTAGATAAACAACATTTCTGGACTAGGTAGGTATTGTGTAACATCTGCTTGCAGATTACATGATTCACGTCTAAAGACGATGTATAAGCTGTGGGGTTGAGACAAATTTGACAATAAATATAACACCCTGATATTCGCCAAGTCTCAACTTACCATATTACGGGTGTAATGCTTGTTTGCCAGCTCTTAATACAAATAAAATGACAGTCTATAACGCGGTTGCTGTGGTTAGGTTTAAGGCACGAACACGTACAACCCTCGGTCCCGATAATCACAACAGACTGTCAAGACAAGACTCTCATTTACTCTACTTTTGTAACAGTAAGAACATCATTTTATTAACCCTAACATGACTATGGCATATCGGTTCGTAGAAAAACTAATAATAGTCTGAGGTAAAACATTGAATAGCCCAGGAATATTTTTAATATGTGTAATTGTATTTGGTGCACTCATTAAATTACAATAGAGCAACGAAAAACAACATATGTATTTACTAAGACAATTTTTTATCGAGTTCGTAGCTTTCGTAGCAGACAATAAAACTGGAAAGCAGTGCAAGTGAGCCGCTGGCGGCGGCCGACTGCTCCGATTACAGAGACCTTGATTTTGCTTCGACTTAGGGGAGAACAGGGTAACGTGACCCAGCGGGTGATGGAAACCACTACAAATTATATACTTACCCTGGAAGGTATAAGTCATGCAAAAATGACATGAATAATTTCGGGAACATTCGGTAAGGTAGTAACGAAACCTGTCGCGTCAATAAAGTATCTGATAAATTAATACCTCATTTCATAGTGTTTCCAATAAAAAAATAAGATAGATTATTGATATTCTTTTATGTGGCTTTTAGAGTTTTATCAATTCGTTTAATGCTTAACATTAAGGAGGTAGATGCTCTTTCATTACACCCACCCAGCTTTTCTTTCGTCTTTGGCACCGCTATGAAGGAAGTTTTTCAATAAAAAGGAAAATAGAACAAAGAAAACCCCAAACTCTTTTTCTTTTCAAGAAATAGCAAACAAGGAATCATCTGCCGATAATAATATATGTATTATTTAGGATTATTATTTTTATTATATAAGATTGTTGGCAAAACTACAGAACTATAGTCACGATGACCCATAAGAATAATACGTAGTTTCAATTTTAAGTGTAAGTAAAAGTGATAACCGTTATGTATATTAGCAATTTCTGAAAACCAGAAAACTAAAACACGAAAATGTACAAAAAATCAAAATGCAAGTTTAAATTTCTTAAGACACTAAGTCCTAAAAAATTTAAACTTGAATTTTTATTTTTTGTACATTTCCGTACTTTCTGCAATGACCCCACTCTACCCTCTCAAGGGCTCGCGTCTTTCATTACAGGAAATTATGACTGTGGATTACATTTTATGACATCGCAATATGAAACCATCGAAACTGGTATTATAAAATATATTTTGAATTTATACGAACTCATTTTTTTAATAACGAGTACGTATACGTTAACAGTAAAATATGACTAGGAATACGAGAGGTCGCCTGGTGGTCGAATTTCGACCAAAATTCACTAACATTGTTGAACTTTATATTTTTTGTTTCCTTTAGTGGATCAGTATAGATAAGTTGAATTGTCATTGGATAGTCTTTCCGTACCATGATGGGTCAACTTATATACAGGACACGGGACACGTGTAGAGATTCTACAAATGAGCACTAAAAAGATACTTATGAACCATAAACTTAGTATACTAACGTACATACAAGTGCTATTCTTCTCGGATTTGAATTCTGCCATCATAACACTTACTTAAAATAGTTTTAAAGGATATCGCCGAACTTAAACTTTACTTATGGTTAGAGATTCATATTTACCAATTTTTTTGGGTGCAAATGAGCAGACGGGTCACCTGATGATAAGTGACTACCGCCGCCCAAGGGCATCTGCACCATAACCATAACACAGCATATGTATATTCCGACCTATTAGTCTTCTTCTTTCTACTAGTCTTCTTCTGAGAGAATCAGCTCTCGGGTGGAATTTTCTTTAGTCTCAAGATCCATTTTCGAACTGCTCTTCTTAGAGTACCGGGACTCAAAAAGGAAAATGAAACCCTTACAGGACGTTGTATGAGTTGTAGATATGTCTGTTCGTCAATTCTTTATCAAGAACATGTAAAAGTGTTAAGTTAGAAAAAAAGTTAAGGTAGTGCTAACTATTCCGATAATAATAATTAAACCGTATGAAACCCTCAAAGCGGTTGAACTGTGATAACTTTTTTAAATACATTATTATTATTGATATATCGAATCTTTTTTAATGTTTCACTTGTTAGCTTATTACACGTATGTTTTACCCCCATAGTGGTATTTAGTTGCACGAAGGGCAATTGAATAATTTTACTGATTTGAAATTTAATTTGCATAAATTTAAGAACTGGATAATACCTAAGTCAAATCCTTATTAACAACATTTCGAGTCTTCAATGTGCATATTGGCCCTGATTACTGCTAGTACCTAGTGCAGTATTATGTAGAGTGTGAAATCTAATGTATAATGAGAAGAGCCGAAAAATTAATACGTAAATCAAATAAATTGATAACTAGATTAATTAATACTGATAATTGAATAATTCGTCGACATTAAACTCAAACAGTAGGTGAGTTATATTTCTCTATAATCATTATATTCGATCACAAAAGTTCTGAATAACCATAATTAAAATATTTCGAGTTAGAACAAGTTCTAGTTTACATAAATACTGTTTATGTACATATCTACTCCTATCACTTAATCCTCTTTTGTCCTATTTATTTCTCTTTTGGTCAATAGCAACTAGATTGAGTAAATAAAAACTTAATAAATGGTCTAAAAACATTTTTCTAATGTATAAATTGATTAAGATTAGAATCAAAGCATGGAGCTTCCAAAAATTAGGGAGCATAAATTTCCCCCCGGGGCTCTAACTCACGGCCACGAGACGTCTGCACGAACGCCGCCAAGTGAAAGGGTGCGCCCCCGCTGCTACTATAAAAGCTCTATGCACTTCTCATCATGCATCATTCAGCATCCTCGATCAACTTACGTACAACACAATGGCATTCAAGGTACTACATACACCATAACACATGTCTAAAGTATCCACCGTTAGTCTTCAACTAAATGCATAATAATATTTATTTTATTGTTTACAGTTTGTGGTTCTTGCGTGCTTGGTGGCTGCTGCCAGCGCTGGAGTAGTCCCTGCTCAAATAGCATATGCTGCGGCTCCATCTTATCATGCAGCATACGCAGCTGCGCCCGTCGTGCACGCCGCCCCTGTAGCATACGCTGCTCCTGTCCAACGTTTAGCGTATGCTGCTCCCATCGCTAAAGTGGAATACGACTCACATCCCCAATACAGCTTCGCTTACGACGTGCAAGACAGTCTTACCGGTGATTCAAAGAGCCAGCAAGAGAGTCGCGATGGTGATGTCGTACACGGCTCCTACTCCGTGGTTGACCCTGATGGTACCAAGCGCACCGTGGAGTATACCGCTGATGATCACAACGGTTTCAACGCTGTGGTACACAAGGAACCACTCGGTCACGTCGCTAAAGTTGTCGCACCCGTCGCCCCTGTTGGTTACGCTGCTGCCCCCGTCCCCTACTCCGCCCCTCTCTATCACCACTAAAGTGATGCCAAAACCTAAAACTATAAAGTAGATGACTATAAGCGTATCAATTTAATTACGTTTATAGAATAATGTTCTGCGTTCGTTGGGATACCTAGATGTACTTTAAGAAATAAATTATTATTTTTTTATAATACTTTTTTTTTATATTCAACTGTACAAACGCATTATATACATTTTTTATGAACCTAGCCTATAACCCTCTACCCGCTTGTCCGTTGAGTTTCGGGACATCCTGTATATATTCCTACCTAGTATTAATATATAGTAAGTGGAGGCCGAGCTTTACTCGGTAGCTTTCTGTAATATCGTATTTTTTTATAAAATTGCATTTTTACAGGAAATACAACTATGCAGTTGAACTTAAAATGTAAAACTTTATCTGTATACAAAATTTCATCAAAATAGTTGCAGCCGTTTCCTAGATTATCTGAATCTAGGAAACGGCCATATATATACAAATATACAAGAATTGCTAGTTTAAAGGTATTAGATAGATAAATTATATACAGATAAGTAAAAATAATCTTTATAGATAGGTATAGAAGTGCATACAGGATGTTGGCGCATGGACCGATACATTTTTGATGAAATTAGGTATTTACTCATAAAGGCTGAAATATCAAGTTACGACTAATCATGTTTTTTTTTTTTGTGATCGTAATAACGTGAAGGGTAATTTTTAGATTCTATAATGTATTTTCATTATAGATAAGTCATTGGGTTCAATATTATAAATCAGATGTTAGTCATCTGTCCCACTGCTGGACAAGGCTAGTGAAATAATAAATGCATAATAAAATTGCTAACCAACGCGTCTGCACGGGTTACAAAGTTCACACTCAAATATCATGCAACTGAATATTATTCTACTGACATTTTCATGTACTTTGCCAAGTATATTAACAAGGACAATAATCCGGTTAAAATGACCCAGAAGGCAGGTTTTGTCAAAGCTAAGTAAGTACACACATCAGTACAGTAATAACAAGCTAATATTATTCTGATGGTTCAATTAAAAAAATGTCATTATGCGAATTTAACCTACATACTTATCTAAATGTTCTATCGACTCGGTGACTCATGATTAAAAATAAAACACTTTTCAAACAAAAAAGCTTAATAAAAAATTGGTCCATCGGTTTAGGAGCTATGATGTCACAGACATATACAAAGATATGTTAAATTTATAAATCCTATACCACCCCTTCTTTTTGCGTCAGGGGTTAATATAACCCAATTAGCTCTCTACGATACTACAACCTCGAGTAAATTTTTTTTTTTTTATGGCATACGTGGCAAACGAGCAGACGGGTCACCTGATGGTAAATGACTACCGCCGCCCATGAGCACCTGCATCTTCAAAAGTCACAAGTGCGTTGCCGGCTATTAACGTAGGAGTAGAGGAAAGGTGGAAGAGGAGGAGAGGGGGTGGGGAAAGGTTAGGGCATCGGGTAACCTTACTCACTCGGCGAAAAGCAATGAAATCATTGCTTCACTGCCGGTTTTCTCTGAGGCCGTGGTATCACACCGGTCGAGCCGGCCCATACGTGCCGAAGCATTGCTCTCCCACTGTAATATTAATCGTATTAATCAATTTTATGGAGAATGGTAAGAAAGCAGTTAACGGTCAGAAAATTTCCCTTATTTTAACACTATACTATATCTATAGGTAATATATAACTGGGTCACATAAAAACCACTCGTCGCGTCGTAACTAAAAAAATATAAAAAGGAAAAAGTTATCGTATTATATCTCATACCTAAAAGATAGTATCTGCGTATTGTGTAACCTAATATAAATATACCTATTACAAAAACTGAAAAAATGTAATACTATATTTTATATATTATAATCTAAGAAGTATGTTAGTTCATTATTACATTGATAACATCTGTCATATAATAAGGATTGAATTAAATATTTTGGACTTATAGCAGCTCACCCGATCATTACATACACAGGTTTAAAGATGATAGTGCAGAAGCATATTTTTTTAATAATTTTCTTTACCATCTTATATACCTACAATCTAAAATGTCAATGACCAAACATACATACAGTGTTCGAGGGTGCGGCTCGGTTACCATGCCACCCGGCCGCACCCGTAGTCATACAGTAAAGTAAAATGTATGTGTATATATATATATGCGGTAGGATCTGCATTGTGTATAAACAGATTGGGCGGGAACCCGTCAACGCCCGAGCTAAGTCCGAACCGAATACCAGAAATTATATAATATATAAATATTAAATAGTAACTATAAGGAATATTTTCTACTTTAATATGTTGTAATATATATACATAAAATGTTTTTAATGAAATTGGAAGGATTGTGGTTAATTTTTTTTTTTAATTGTAAGTGACAAATTTGAATTCAAAATAACATTATTTCCATCTTTTAAAAGTCAAAACGCTTCCAGTTCCTTGAATTTTATAGATTCAAAAATATAAAATTAAAAAATGTTTATCTTGTTTCTATATTTTGATATTTATTCATTATCTACTACTAGCGACATGGTCAGTGTTTACTTGCCATATGTAAAAAATAAAATTATAGAACGTATGTATATTTACATGTTTGACAGCTGAAATCAAAATAAACATCAGCCGACGCCCAAACAAAACATTATTTTTGTAAAATAGGCGTGTCTTACACGACCGGCTGCAACGTCCGCAGTTGCTTAATAATATTTCTAAAATTTTGTCTTGCAAACATTAATACGGTGAAATAGCTTGTGTAGGTTTAACTAATATTCCAAAGGTGGTTTAGTATTTTCTACATTATAACTGAATGTAAAGTTTTACTTAGTAAATTACATAACTTTTTTAATGAGTTATTGATTACTTCTCGTTGCCGGTAAAAGAAAATCCAGTTATGGTATCTACAAGAGGTGTACGCTATAAATTCAGTGAAGGTGAACGCGTACTCTGTTATGAACCTGATCCAACGAAAGCTAAAGTTCTCTACGATTCAAAGGTATGGCCACGCTGGTACCCCCTAACCACGCCCTACTCCCAGTTTATTATGTATCACCAGAAATTCTTTAATAATTATAGAAAAGCTAATTAAACACAAAGCAAATATAGGTTATATTTTCTAAAGTTTTTGCCCAGAAGTAATAACTTTTTAAAATACTAAATTCTAAAGTATTGTGTTCTTAAAATTTCCGATAAGCATATTTACTCCATGAAGTGTTCTTCAATTAAAATTCCTAATTAAAATAATCTTGTTTTAAAGTTATAATTTACACAAATCTGGAATTATACTTTATTATTATTTTGTATTGTTTGAGAAAAGTGTTCAAATAGCTAACATTCTCAAATATATATGATGAATTTATTTATTTAAGTACATTAACAAACTATTTTTAAGCTTTAGCAATAGTGGGTGTAGCTTGGGCGGGGCAAGTATTCATACTTTCACAAAAGTCTTTGTTTAATTTTTCTATAGCTTTGCCTAAAATAAAAACAACACAGACAGAATCTAACTAACTTTCTTAATGGTTTAATAAAAAATAAAAGCTGTTGCTGCTCTTGTTAAAATACATTTACATGTTATTCATGGGGTAGGTAGAATAGGGTGGGACAGACAGGGTTATATATATATATATATATATATATATATATATATATATATATATATATGTTTTAATGCTTTAAAATTTGTGCAAAGATAATATGCAAAATATATATTCAAGGTGTGCCCTATGTAATATCATTTGTTGCTGTTAAAAACTAAATATAACTAGTCTGCATAATATAATTTTTCTATCCTTTCTCATTCACAATTTAATTTTCAAGATAATAACGTACTCCCACCTTACAGGCCGGCAACACACTTGTGACTTGAGTTGCAGATGTCCATGGGCAGTGGTAGTCACTTACCATCAGGTGACCCGTCTGCTCGTTTGCCCTCTATCCCATTAAAAAAACTCTCACAAGTATCACATAGAATAGAATAGAATAATTATAGTTTTTGAAGATAGAACCTATTATGGCATGATATCTAATTTCCATTTTAAACAGGTTTTAGAGGTAATTGAAAGCAAGGACAAGAGGGGACGCCGAACTGTAGAGTACTTGATTCATTTTCAAGGTTGGAATTCATCTTGGGATCGCTGTGTTAGTGAAGACTTTGTACTAAAAGATACTGAAGAAAATCGTCAGTTACAAAGAGACCTAGCTGAGAAATCGCAGCTCCAACTGTAAGTGGATCTAAATGCCTACTGTCCTATTTTCTTTTTTCTAATTAAAGGCCAGTCTTAAACCTCAATGAATTTACAGATAAATATCAAATAGTGCAAGTGTTTCTTCCTTTTAAAATATAATAATAATAACTTCACACATCTCATCACGAATTAATTCATCACATCACGGCTGTCTGATCACAAACTAGGCAGAGCCTGTACTATAGTAACCAGACTGCTGAAACATACATAGATATTTTTAAATACATACATATTGTAGATAAATGACACCCAGACACAACAAATGATCATGCTCATCACAAATTATTTGTCCTGGGTGGGAATCAAACTACTTACTTACTTGTTTACTTATGTTTATACTTTTATGAAATTTAAAAATATATTTAGATATACATGTGTTATATTATATGATTGGTTATTTAATTAGGGTTTTTATTCTTATTTAACTTTAACATAACATTTTACTTACCTTAATTATGACAATATCACTTGACTGAAAATAATAATTACCAATACTACCTGTAAACATGTGTAATCTGTAAACTTCTGTACTTAAAATAAAATCAAATCCTATAAATCCAACTCGGATAATAACTAATTTTTATAATAATATTCTTGTATCCCCAAAGTTGTAATTCGAAATCGGTTGAAATGATTTCCTAAAAATTCATGCAACCTTAAACTTGCGTAAAACATACTCTGCAAAATATGTTGACTGTCCAACACTATTTAAAATAGGAATGTTGGAGATGTTGAAAGTTGGCAATTCCTGATAGAATTTACTGTACCTAGGGGTGCATATCTATATCGGCGAGAACGTAAAAAGGGGGGCAGTACAAATGCTGGGGCGGGGCCAGCCAAACGCGCCCGTCACGGATTTAGTGACGACGGTTCTTCCAGCAGCACTCAACCTGATCCAGACGGTATGTAAATTTATTATTATAACTTTAACGTAACTACATTTTCCCCTTCACAGAGTACGAGAAAGAGCGGATAGAAAAGCGGTTATCCGAATTAATGGATCGATTCGATAATAGTAAAGATTGTTTGTAATGATATGGAAGCAGCGGTAGCGTAATGGCTAAGGCGTCGAAATTGCTATCAAGTGGTTGCGGGTTCGAACCCCAACCAGTGCATTACTGACGTTAACCACTCCTAACACAATAATTTAGCTTAGCTAGAAGGGATAACAAGAATACTAGTAATGTTTGACGACCCGTACGAACGACGTAACGTTAGTATTTATTCTTTATTAAAAAAAAATATATATATTATGCAGTGCATAACTAATTGAATATTCTAAAATCCGAAAGTTTATTTTTTAGAAATATTTAACTTTATGCAGTTAAATATTCTTTAATATTCCCAAAGTCACATCCACAGAACATGTATACTCCTATCAGAGATCAGTTAGCGGTGATATCAGACAAATAGAGTTAGTTGTATTAATTAAATTAGATGTGGACCACATCACATTTAATTAAAATCTTCAACTGCAGAGTGTAAACATTAACGTAGATAGAGTGGCTCGATTAGGTATTGCAATGGCAAACACGGAAAACTATAACCATAAAGTGAATAATCTGATAAATAATGTTCTCGAACAAGTAAAATGCCCTTTGAGTAACGTGTGAATTAAGGCGGCTGCTTGCCAAGAAACCATACTATTTATTATTTTTCAACCGACGAAAAAACTGAGGCGATTCTGAAGTCAACCATTTTTTTATTTTTTTTTTGCGTGACCACGCATAATTTTTTACACGGTAATCCGATTTCGATAATTCTTTTTTTATTCTATAGGGTATACTTCGAAGTTGGTCCCATTTAAATATAAATAAAAGTGTCAACCCTAAGGGTTGAAAAATAGGGGACGAATGATTGTTCACCCATTGGCTTTACACCTGTGAACCGATTGTGTTGAAACTTAGAACACATAATTATGTAGTTCTAATGACTCTACTGATCAACTAAACGGCTCCATTTAGTTGATTTGATGATGGATGCGGAAGCCAGTCGAGGGCCTCAACGGTTGACAGCAGCTATCTCGTATTTGTTCTTATCAATTCATCTTCATGAGAACTTTAAACCTAATAAAAGATATGGAACATACGAGTATAATTACGTATGTTAACAAAGATAACAATGAATAGTTAAAATAGGTAATTATATTACTTATACATAAGTTAATCATGTAGATAAGAATTAAATAAGTAACTATTAATTATATTTATATTTTAGACACAAAAAACTAAAAAATAAAAACTTTTCAACAAAAAATTAAACTGACGAAATAAGAAAGGAACTGAAAAGCGTAAAATAAACTGTTAGCGTAACTAAACTCCTACTCAAATGTAAATCACTACATCACTACATATTATTTATTTATTTAAGGACAACCAACAAAGCATACACCAAAATACATGATAAATTTACCATACTTTTACATTTAATAGTGTAGCCTTAATAAAAGGCTGCCACGACATGCATTAAACATAGAAGTAGGAAAAACATATCAAGTAAAATTGTTACATAAATGCAGCTATATGTTATTCAAAGAATCGGTATGTATATCAATTCTTGCAATAACACCCAACATACAAATAAAGACTTACTAATAAATGCGATGGTTTTCTTGTGGTTATAATCGCAAAAGTAATAGCATAAATATATACATATACATGCACGCACACATATATACATACATATATACACACAGCATATACATATATATAAATACCATACATACACATACAAACATATAAATATACATATATTAACATTTTGTTCGACGTTGTATTATAAAACAAAGTCTCCCGCCGCGTCTGTCTGTCTGTCTGTTCGCGATAAACCTACCGAATGGATGTTCATACGGTTTTCACGCACGGATAGAGTGATTCATGAGGACGGTTTAGGTGTATAATTTATTAGGATTTTGTATAAATTTTCTGAAATATGAAGACGATTGTTGAAGATGTCGGAAAAAATCATGTCGTCTGGAAGTTTTACTGACGTGCACCGCGTAAAGCAATAGAGTTATATAAAAACAATGTATTATGGACTTATTCCTCATAATAATATCTATTACAGTATGGTAAAGCTATATGTCTATCTTCGAAGAACTATAATTTTGATTTGAATTAAAATTACTTACGGCGGTAAATAGGTATATTAAGTGCCAATACCTCATAACTGATTTCTTTTTGAGAACGTCACTTTTTTAGTTTTGAGTTTTGCCACTATTCGCATGTTTTAGTGGAATCTCCCAGTCTTTTTTGTTGCAACAACATTAAATAAAAATGGGAAAATACCTTCAAAGACATTTTTGGCATTGTACGTCACTATAAACGAATACCTACCACACTATTATAAAATGCATTAATACAGCAAAACAATTAAATTTATTGTTATTGTTAATAAAAACGTAGGTATATTAAATATACAAAAAAAAAATAACTACTCAAGAAATTAAAAGGATTTTTTAAGTTTCTATAAATTCTTGACTTCGTCAGATAAGAATTATTAGCAGTTCGCCGTGCGATACAGAAACGTGACTTTTCTAGCCCCGGCGTTCTATGACACGGTATCGCGAATTCATAAAGTTCGTATGCATGTCTTTCTTTAGGCTGAATGCACTTACACAGATTTATTGCAGTATTATAATTAAATCTAGTCCTGGTGTCCGATTGTCTAAAAAGCAGACTTCGGAAATGATTAGTATTCCATTTCTGAACAACATCTAATCTTGTAAGTATAGTAAAGAATAAGAATGCAGGTTTCATCAAGTGTTCATCTAATCGTAAAGACATTTTATGTATCTTTTTAATTAGATCATAAAACAACTTAAACCAATACAGAAGGAGAAACAGGCGACACCGACTCGTCTTCAGGATCTGGTTCAGCCAGCTCTCAGCCGCGGTCTCCGCCGCCCAACGCGCATGTTGGAAGAGCGCACATTGCGTTACCTTCTGCGTTAAGGTAAGCATTTTAGTAGTAACTTAATAAGCTGTGATCAGTTGAAAAATGTAGATTATATTTAAAATACTGTCTTTTTACGTTTTCTCTAACTAGTGAACCTTGATAATTCTCCTCCCCTGGCACCTCTATACTAACATTATTCTTTTAACGTGTAATAAATTAAATTATTTTTTACCGACTGAAACCCTCCCTGGGTTTCTCAATCCGACGCATATCTATTTTTACTTTTATCCCATTAACAAACAACAAGAACTGCTACTTTAATAGGAATCATGTGAAACAACTCATGTTTGTAGTTGTTGATCAACTCCACTCAATCGCACGTCTCGACGAATCGACTTGCTACGACAAATTAAAAAGTCAATTAATTTAGCCATCCGCCAACCCTCCATTTCACCAGTTTCAACTGTAGTGCATTCATAAAAACGAAAGATGAATTCTTATTTACGGCAACTACTGTTTGACTGTGTTATCACCACTTTATAGGGATCGTCTGACGTTTGACTACCACTTAGTAGTGAAACGTGGTCGCTTATCACGGCTACCGGCGACTCCTTGCGCCGCTCAGATCTTGGAGTCATTCGTGAAGTGGTTCGCGCGTGCCGGAGCTTGGCACCCGACGCGGGCTCGACACGATCCTCCACAGAAACCTGACCTTCTAGATGTTTCTTGCAGGTACAATAATTATTTTAAAAAGTCCTGGGGTCATACGTGACACATAAGACCTAAGCAAATAGATGTTAGTATTTTTTTTTAATCAATAAATAGCAATTTCTTTTTTTTTTCATAAATATATACAGGGTGTTACAGAAAGGTGTGGTCAAATTTTAGGGTCGTATAGTAGATCCCGTGAATAACGTGAAGCGGTAACAATTTTATGAAAATTCGTGATTTTTAATACACAATTTTTTTTTTTACTGAAAAATAAAACTTGAAAATTTACCGATAAAACTAATATTTCATATGAGAGAGGGCTGACATGAATGAAAGGCCGAGGCCGAGGCCGTTGATGGAATGTCCAGATTTATCTGAAAATGTCTGCATAAAAAAAAGCCTTTGAAATTTACATAAAAATTCAAAATGTGTTGTTTAGAAATGTGCACCTACGAAAAGCATTTTCTGAAGAAAAAAAATCTAAAAAACTGCACACAGTCTGCAAAACTACATTAAAATCTCTCATACCTAATAATAATATGACATATTATTTCAAAAGTCTCAGTTATTAGGAACGTAAAATACATTTTCTTTGTCGGCTGTCCATTAAGACTGGCATAAAAATAATAAAGGAAAGTCGTAATCAGGTGAAAATCCCATATGTACTTGCGACTGACAAGCGGCGGACGGGGAAATCATGGCCTGGCAGTTGCCAGGCAATGATTTCCCCGTCACGTCACTACACGCGCCGCTTGTCGGTTTAGAAATCGCACGTTCAACGAAAAATTAAATACACGTGATATCTCACTCAACCAAGGGGGGTGTTTGTAGTGCTTGTGATTTGTAGTGCTCTTCAAGCCTCGCGTGATTAATGGACGACCCTAACTGACAAAAATATTAGTAACTCATTTCATAAACATAATCAAATATAATAACGTAAAAGATCCGTTCAACATCCCCAAAAAAGTAACTGATACGGATACAGATCTTTTTTCTCCCTCGGATATCCACACACTAATTCTAATTGCGTTCGGTCAGCTGCAATTAAATGTATCCACGTCCAACAGACAAACGTTTCGTCATTCATTTTTATATTTTACTAGCAGCAGCCCCGGCTTCGCACGGGTACAAATTATACACCTAAACCTTCCTCATGAATCGCTCTGTCTATTGGTGAAAACCGCATGAAATTCCGTTCAGTAGTTTTTTAGTTTATCGCGAACAGACAGACACGGCGGGGGACTTTGTTTTATAATATGTAGTGATACAGAACTTTTAGGTTACTGCGACGTTAAACGTTGGTAGCGTTGAAATACAGTCTAAGGGTTTCACACAATCTTCAACTTGCAGGCTGAATTTGGTTCGAGAGGTTGCGGACGGGCTACGAGTGTACTTTGACTTTATATTGCGTGGACATTTGCTGTACAAACAAGAACTCAACCAGTATCATGAGATTTGTGGGAAATTCATTGACGAGTAAGTAGCACAAAAAGTAAATAACCTAAACCTTAGGAGAATGTCAGTATTATTATAAAAAATTAATAAAAAAATATTTTTTCATTATTGAAATAGATTCATTATTTTATTTAATAAATGTTTTTTTTCTTATTTCGGGTATTGCCATAAGATGATATATTATGTACAAATAGATACCTACATATAAACATTCTAGGCAGGAAGCAAACATTAAAATGGAGTTGGAAGCAGAAGCTGAAGAAGAAATGGAACAATGTGCTGAGGAAGTCACTGTCGCCTCAATTGAAGAAGACATGAAGAGTCCCAAAATCCCGGAATACTCACACTTGCCTCCAGATCCCACTGATGGAGAACGAAGCGAAACTAATGACGACGTGACCAACAATAACAACAGTAAATATCACTATGTTAATAAAATTAACGGGTTTTGCAGGTGCAAATAATTCGATATTGGTACAGAGACACACAGGGCACGATTAGAAACATATACCATGCACACGTGTCCTCACTCAGAGTAAGGATCTTAATTATTATCTTTTTCACAGATGACTGTAACGGCCACGACGACATGTCAAAGAATGATTCTAACGACAAAACTACAGCTAAAAGTGATTCGACAACTGACGAAAATCATACCGGCTCGGCTAAATCACGGGAAGGACGATCGGCTACTCGCAGTGGCAATGTTGCACGGAGGTAACACAGACATTTTTATTCTATCGTTTCGAACATTATTTAAGTATTTATTACTCTTTATTTACACCATTACAGTATTAAATAGCACAGACACGACTTAACTACTTACTACCTTACTAGAAACTTAACACTCCATATATATACATACTACTTACACATTTAGATGTATATATATATACATACAAATATATACACTTGCATATTAATTAGAAAATCTCTAACGTACGTAAATAGTAGCATCAAAATTCATAATGACAAGTAATAGTTTTTGACTTGCTTCTTAAATATGTCCAATTATTTGGCTTGTCCAATTGCCACAGGTAGGTTATTCCACAGTTTGACTGTTTGCACCTAGAAAGATTGGCCTGTAAATTGTGTGGTATATCTGGGCATTTTCAGCTTCAGATTCTCTGATGATCTCAAGAGCCTGCTCATGTATTATTGTGTAAGAATTCGAAACGTTCTTTAGGATAAGTGCGTGTGTGTGGATGGAACAGAGTACTATACAAAAGAGAGAATATGAACATTCCAGTGAAGGCGGATACGTAGCCATTTGAGCTTAGAACGATACTGCGAGATATGATCATATTTGCGTAATCCAAATACGAATCTTATGTAGATGTACATGTATTAGCGCAATGTTTTCATCCTTGTAGACTATCCGTTTATGTTTATAACCTACTTGTATTTCTAAATGCTTCGTTGTCATATAAGTATATCCCTATTTCGAAAATTCAACATCTTTATAGACAAGCTACGTGATGACACGAAAGTATAAGGAACATTAACAAACGCGACAAGGTCAATTTCTGGTACATACAATACGAGTAAATTTTTAATCGCTGAAATGTTCATGGTTTTAGGCTTCGATCTCACAGGTCGGCGGTGTCACAGCAATCGGAGAACGAAGAGCCAGCTCCATCAACCTCTACCGGCGAACCGAGGACTTTTGAAACTCTTTCGTCAAGGTAAGATGCTTTTTTTCAAACCAAACTCCTACTTTAGGAAATACTATTGAAACAAAGTTCACTCACTCTCAATATTGGGAAAAGCCTATGTCCAGCAGTGGACTGCAATCACTGACTGTATTGAACCAACGATACTAAAGGACTACGGCATTTTGGTAATGTTCGTTCGAAAAGAAATATTTTTATAAATCGAAGCAAATGTTCCAAAAACGTAAAAATTTATTTCGTGCACGAAGAGAATTTTTACACAGGTGTGTACAAATTCATTACGTACGTACTTCTTTCAACTTTAAATTTTAATAAAATCTTTTTAACAAAAATTAAACCGACGAAAAAGCAAGAAATAAACCTTTTAAGTCTTGAGTTGAGCTTATTTACATAAACTATAAAATTTTATATAAACTAATTTTGAGTCAAACAAAGCCAAACAACATACTGATTAATTATATTATCTAAATTATAATTAAACGTAGAAATGGAGAAGGCTCTACGTAAGTAATTAATCATCCTCCATCCATCATCCTCCATTTTTCATCGGTTAAAAATGTACGTATGTAGTAGTAGTAGTAGTAGTAGTCTCAGTCGTAACAAGTCATAGCTTTTACCCATAATGGTTTTCCAATATAGTCTATACATATATATATATATATATATATATAGACTACCAGTATAAATATAAATTAAAACCCTTTCAACTAATAACTAATCTTCAAACGGCTAAATAAATTGTCTTGAATTATAGCTAAAAACACTCGATCAAGTCACATTTCAAAAGAAAAAAAACTAAATCGGTCCATCCGTTTAGGAACTATGATGCCGCAGGCAGACACATACACACGTTAAACTTATTTCTTGAAAAAATGAATGAGAAAATGTATTTCGAGTATACTAAATAGCATTTTGAAGCCATGCCGAAGGACTACTCAGGACTAAAATATTTCAATATGGTGACCTGGGGCCTAGGTACGGATCTGTTGCTCTGATTAGTTAACTGGTTAAGATAAGCACCTAAACGCTTTACGTATTTCAGTGTCGGTAGCAGTGGGTCATCCATGAGCGAAGGCTGGGCGCGACCCACTCAGTCGGCCCCAGCAGCGCCCACCACAACTCGGACACCACTTTCGCTGCTACTCGAAAAGGTTCATATCCTATGTTAAAGAGTCTGGTCATCTGGTCATAATAGTCCCCAATATGGTTTTGTAGCGATAAAACAAATCACTTAATAGGTACCTAATATTAATAAATTTGAATGGCTTTCAGGTTGCAAAATGGCAGATTATTCCTCGCGAAGGCACAGAACATTTGCCGTGCCGCTTGTATGGAGCTATCCATCTTGCCAGACTTTTTGGTAAATATTCGAATATTTAAAATTATAGTGTATATAATGTGTTACAATAAAGCATACAAAATAGTAACATTTACTTTGTTAACCTTTGCAGTCAAATTACCCGACTTCTTGAATGCCACCCAAATGCCCGACTTCAAGTTAAAACTTATCTTGAAGCATATCGACATGTTTGTGCAGTAAGTATTTATGTTTTTCTCCAGCGCTAGTCTAACAACACGTTACTAGATGGAGTATCAAGAAATCCTTTCTCTATGCTCACCTACTACGCTCAGCGACAGAAGATGAGTGTGCATAATTTCATCCTTTTAGACCCCCTAGTAAAAGCTATTTTGATTGTTAGTAAATCAATGTTGTTTAGGGGGCGTTCAAGTATTACGTAACACAATTTGGGGGAGGGAGGGGTCTTGTAAAACGTTACGATGCGTTACAGGGGCGGGGGGGGGGTTCCGACAACGCGTTACGTCACATTGTTTTTTATTTTAATAAAAAAACTAGGGTATTAAAATCTCCCAAGTTGGCAACCCTTTTCGTTTATGTTTTACGGGGAATCCCTCACTGCATTGTTACGTCATTTTTATTTTGTTTTTGATGTCAGTATCTGTTACAGCGATGCCAGACGTACGATAATTATCGTACATGTACGATTATTTCGACACCGGTATGATATATGTATTATCGTACGCCAGAGTACGATAATTCATATTGTATCGTACTCAAAATAAGATTATAAAAATTTTATAGTTATTTATTTTTTGCTTTTTAGTTCTTTTCGTCGGTTTAATTTTTTGTTAAAAAGAATTTTATTTGATGATTTTTTTTCATCATCAGCTCAGCTACATGATGTGATGATTTCTGGACGCAAATATCTGAAACAGAAACACTATTCGTTCCTACAATTTTCGAGGGTTTCTCTCAATTTAATCAGGATCCCATCATCAGATCCTGACTTCCTTGACATGGGACCACCCTTGAGGTTATACCCTATCTAACAAAAAAAGAATAATCAAAATCGGTTCATAAATAACGGAGAGAGGGCTGAACATACATAAAAAAATATATATATATACTATATACGGTCGAATTGATTACCTCCTTTTTTCTTCGTCGGTTAAAAACTAAAAAATAAAGAAAAGTTTATAGAACATATAAATGATGTTATACAAGAGTTCAAGGCGAAGGCCACGAAGAAGAAAGCAACAATGCTTAGTTATTTTACACAGGTTAGTTTACTGCTAAAGTGTAATAATTTAAATAACATTTACATAACCTAGATTTTCATAAAAGGACTGGTCATAATTATTATTTATTTTTTAGTTACCTATGAAATCATCAAGCACGCCAGCAACACTTTTGTCAACAAAGCCAAATGTCCCACCGATTTCGCATACTCTTCAACAACGACTTTGAGCCCATTTAATATATTTGAAACTTAAGCAAATGTTTATTAAATTATGTGTGATTATTTATTAAATAAATATATGAATAAACAAAATACGCATGTATTGCGAATTAGAAATCTATTGTTTTATTTATTAATTACTACCGCAAACGCGATTAATCTTCAAAATTTGCGTTACGTAATACTTGAACGCCCATACGCAAAAACCCACAGACGTAATTTTCAAGTTAATATTTTTAAAATCCAATAAATGTAAAGGTTAATTAGATATATGAAGAAATCTTTTTCCTCACAAAATCGTAGGTATACATAAATAACAACACAACTAGTGAATAGGCATAGGACAGGGTTTTTTTTGGTTTTAGGTTTATAAGTTGAAAATAAATACAAATTTACATTTGGTTTCGTTTCGCAGGTACTTAGACGAACACAGCGAATGGTTTGGGGAAGTGTACTACGTAGCAGACGGCGTGTCTCGATCTCATTAAGCTGATGAAAGGGCAAGGAGCCACGGCAACGAAAATTATCCTCTGCTGAGACATTTTACATTCCAAAACATTGAAATTTCAAGGTGTTAGTCAAAATGATACTTACTCCATTTTAACGCCACCGTCCAAATTTGAAAAAAAATAACAAATTAATTAATACCGGCAGTTGTATCATCACAATATAAATGTATCTGTTTTTTGCGTATGGAAAAACGTAGGTGCGTCTGTTTTATTAATCTCTATTAGATTTTTATGTAACTACTGGAGAATAGATGTTATTTAAAATTAGGGTTTCCGATCGTGTTTTGGACTTTTATCTTTGATTTTCATCCATTTATGTTTTGATGGCATGTGTAAATTATAACCATCTGTTTGATAAATATATCTGTAGTATATTTATTGAGAAACTTTTTTTTTTTTATATAGGTGGCAAACGAGCAGACGGGCCTGATGGTAAATAACTACCACCGCCCATGGGCACCAGCAACTCAAGATTCACAAGTGCGTTGCCGGCCTTAAGGGTGGGAGTAGGGGAAGGGTTAGGGCCTCCGGTAACCTCCCTCATTCGGCGAAAAGCAATGCAATGCCGGTTTTCTGTGAGGCCGTAGCCGGCCCATACGTGCCGAAGCATGGTTCTCCCACGATAAGACATGTATTTTAAATCATCGCTGACCCATCGGTTTATAAAAATATCGATATGGATTATATGAGAACAATCTTGAACTAAGTTTGTCTTATTAAAACAACTTACACAAGATCGATTTTGGCTCAAGATCGGAAACCCTAGAAAACATTTTTTAGAAAATAATATAATCAATATTGTAAACGAGTGACTTATATCAAAGCCTTCATTAGTGTCAGAGATGTTGAATTAGGTATTTTAGCCGCGATGACGTAGAGGTACAAGACGGAGCCTCAACATTCTCACGTTAATATGCGTTCAAGTTACTTGTAGGAAGCGTTCGTCAGTATTATGTAGTGGTTATAAACTCGTATTTGGGACCTTGTTAATTGTTAGCACTAACATTTCGATGCACAATAGATTCTGAAAAATTGTTACTTATAAAATGATACTCATTATAGCTGAACTTAGATTTAGTTAATCCTTCCTTAAATTGCATTGCGTACCCTAGCTGTAGTGAATATACTACATAGTAATAGCAAATATATTTTAACTCAGTGGCATCTTCGTCTTAGATACACTAGAGATTTACCACTTTTGAACTGCATATTACACTATATCTAAGAAAACCGTTGCATTTTAACATTTCAGTTGAGTTATAAAATAAAACGAGAATATGATGAGTTTAGGTGATAACATTACATTTATTTAAGAATACTGCTTTTTATTTAGCAACGATAACAATAAAAAGTTATTTCAGAATTAATGTTTTATTATAAAAATTACAATCAATCCAGCTTCACAATGTAACAGTTAAGTAATATTTTAATTGTCGCCTCCCGGCAAAAAAATTGCCATGTCACAAAAAAGTGTCATACCACATGTTAGGTACGTTTAACATTTTTATAGCATTGTTATGTTGTAGCTGTTTTGTTTAATTCACAGGCATAAAAGTCGTGTCTTCTCGAAATAGCTGTTTTTGTATTATGACTCTTTTTTTGCCGGGAGGCGTTGTGAATTTGTGCTTGTTCCAAATAAAAAGTTAGAAGCAAGGATGCACAATTCACCTTACTAACATAAACAACCTTAAGGCGTGTATGGTATTTAAAGCATATACTGAACATTAAAATAATTATCGAAATGCCTAAAACATCTCAGTCATTGGTTTTGAGCCACTTTTCCATTTGCTTGAGCATGTTTGCTTATAGAACAGGATTTCAATTTAAATCACTGAGCAGTAATACTAATGTAATGAGCACAATCTCACCGAATATTTTAACCAAATTAAAATTAACCTGAGATCAAGCCACTAATGAAAAAAAAATGTGACTGAGTTTTACCAATCACATACGAAAGGGAAAAATAATAAAGAGAGACTTTAGTCTTCATCAATCAGAACAATAGCTTTTTGTAAAAAAACAAACTGCCTGTAATAATGATGAGTAAGGCTATTTAACTTGCATCAGTCGCAGTGTTTATCAAACGGTAAGTTAAATGCAGGCAGCATTCAACCTTGTAATGTTCCGACAGTGTCATCGTGCTTGTGGCTCTTACAAAAGGCACTTCACTTGAAGAAAGCACCTGGTGCATCCGAGTTACTGCAGTTCCATCCTGTCTATGACGCGGCGGTACTCCTGCTCCAGCGCGAGGTACTGCGAGGCGAGGCGGCCGTGCGTCTCGCTGAGGCCGGTCGCGCTCGCCGTGGCCGCGAACTCCTCGGGTTTCAGGACTTTCTGCAGTTTCTTCATTTCCAACTTCTTTTTCTGTGCAGAAATATTAAATGTATTACAGGTTAATAACAGGTAAGAGTGTATATTCGAGACTAAGATCCTGGATACCGATGGGTTGGAATAGATTAATGAAATGTGACCCCACTTGTATCTTTTGGTGGGTATCTGCGAGTTTTTTTTATATAAGAAGAGATAATATCTATCTACATATAATTGAGGTGTAATTAATAAGTATAAGACTAAAAGCAAGTGTGACAAGACTAAGTGGAAAAAACAATGAATAATATATTATAGAAACAAAGACCTCACATTTAAACTAGTATCAATACCATTGTAAAAACATAATGTCCCCTACTGTGTAACAAATATCGTAACATATTGCAAATCTTTTAACCCCTATAAAATTACAAACCTGGAAAGGTGCATTAAGTCTGTTTTTAATATCGAGCCTGTACTCTAAGTATGCAGTCTTGTCAGAAGTGTTTGTGGCCTTTAGACGCAATATCTCGTACACGCGCCGCGCTTGCTTTTTGTTGATTTTGAACTTACTACAAGCTTGCACTGCCATCTCTTGAGAAAATCTAGAAACATATTTGCCATAATCAAAAATTACATACACACAAATTGATGTTGATAGTTTAAGACCTCAGATCTAAAAGAATTTTAACGACACGTATAGGTGATATTATAAAATGACATATTTGTTAAATAGCATTCATTGACTTGCACGTTATCTAACAAGGAATCACCAATACTTCCGAAAGAGCATTGAAAAGAGATATTGAAAAACAAACATCATCGATTCCTCAGAAGCCTGAGCCTACTGATTCCACCCTAAAAAATGGACACACTTGTCACAACAAGGACCAAAAGACCTGTAAAAGTAACCCTTGCTCCGGACAACCGGTGACAGAAGTGATTGGATAAAACGTCAAACAATTGAATAGTTATGGAAGCCAGAAATAATAATTTGAAATAAATTAGAATGTAAAAGCAATTTTAAATAAAACAATATAATATGTATATTATGCAATGATAAGTAACTGAATTATGACATCACATGGCTTGAATTCTTCATTATATTGTGATAGAGGACGACCTCCACCACTCACCCTAGAGTAGCGAACACCAACAATGGCAACAGCCAATGATAAACCTCAAAAAATCCAATGGACAAGGAAGGGAAACCGAACACATGATCTGCTTTTCTAGGTGTGACAAGTACTGACAAGAAGTAGTATTCGAAATGTGTTTTCTCTCTATACATGGCAGCAAATGAGTTAATAATGAAATAACCTTTGATAGCCACCATGCCCAGTATGTCGACTATTAGTTGTTCCCTTTCTAAAATGGATGCACCAGCTAGCATTTATTAAAAAAAAGGTATTTGTCTAACTTACCCTATTAAGAGTTTGGCAGGTTGGAAAGCAGGTAGAGTGCTACAGTTCTTAGCATCAACATAATCTCTAATTCTCTGGAAGTCCTGTGAGGGGTCCTCTACTGTTATATCAACAACTTCAGAGTGTATAATGAAGTGAGAATATATTGCCTGAAAATTATAAAAATGTCATGAATCGAAGCCACACAGCCGGACAAATGGCCAAACAATGTCAATACCCAATCAATGCTGCCTTGAAAAAAAGAAGATGATTATTAGAGAGTTGTTTCAACTCTTTAAGTCAGTCTAACTACTCGACGCAAAAGACATACTACGGTGGGTTGTTGAAGCTGAAAGAGCCCAACAGACGATTCTATTGGAGTTTATAAAAATGTCTTGTGAAGAATCCTCCAGTAGCGGTTAATTTTAAACACCTGCTAAAGAAAGTATAGATGAGGAGGCAGAAACAGATGTTTCTCGCGAAACTTAGCGATTGCTTTAATGAGGTAGGTTAGGTTATCACGGGCAAGTTTCCGCAACTCCACGATAAAGCGCGTATTTTGCTGGCTTTAATGAGGTAGCAAATGAAAACAACAGCAATCCGTCTCACGATTAAGAATAAACCCCAATTGTATAAGAAACTGATTTTAGCTACATATATCCTCATGCCTTTCTCCGATGGGGTAGGCAGAGACAACAGCGCGCCACTTCTATCCTTACATACTTCAAGAGCTTTCTCTACTATCACGTCTGTCATTAAACCTTTCATACAGCCCCACCAGCGAGTACCTTTGACCTGCTCTTTCTTGACAAAATAGCCTAATTTCATTTTACTATGTTCTGCATGGTCGACCCCTACCGGAAACGTTTGCCTTATATACTTGTTTTGTCATTCGTTCTACGTTCTAAAACCACCTAGGGATTCCAAATTAAATTTTCATTACTACATCCTCTTTCAAACCACTCTGCTGCTGAATATCTATAGTCCTCGTTGTGTCAACCAATCTAATTAGCTAATGCTAAACAGTACCCGAACTTAACCAAGTTTGTTAGAATTTAAATGAAAATGCACCGTGTAGCACTGTTTACAGTGCAAGCCTTTTTTTCTAAAGCTGGCCTCGTGTCTATAAAGACAATCGAAACTGTTTTTTTCTTAATGCATAGAAATTACAATGAAATTACAATTAAATTAAAATTAAATTAAAATACTATTACTATAAACAAGTAATAATAATTTTGTTGTAAATAAAAATATGGCATTGTTATGCGGCTTAAATAAAGTACCAAAATTTTATATTCGATATTGGTCAGATAGTAAATTTAGGGTTGGATAGTGACCGGATATCCGTTTCATCTTCAGGATTAATATAACTTGTTTAATGTACCAATGGTGGTGAAACGCAAGTTTGCGTTTATATTGAGTCTAAGTGGTAGATCTAGTGATTGAGGACTGAATATTCAGATAGAATACCTGGATCTCAAGGGGTAAAACTGCTCAAAACAGAATACTTGGATCTTCAGGGACAAAGGTAAAGAAATATTCGGGTCTTAAGGGGTACAAACGCAAAGGACAGAATTTTCGATCTGCAGATGTGCACAAAGTAGGTGAGAGAGGCATTAATCAGTGGGGCTTCATTCAAAGGAATAACAGAAAAGCATCGTAATATAAACTCTGTTGATTTTAAGGTCTTTTGGTATTTACCTAAAATAAGTTTGTGTATGGTACACTACCTGTAATAACTGTGCACATATGCCATGTTTCCTGAACGGCGGCAGAGTGAGCACTTGAGAAATTCGTGGCCTTGAATGATTCGGGTATGCGTAGTAACGGTATACTGTAGCGTATGCGGCGGTGGCGTAACGCACACTGCCTTCACTAGACTCGTATTTTTCAAACCTGGAAGTTTAAAAAAAAAACAAAATATAAAATATTGCACAAAGGTATTATGTCATAACTGTAATGTGCATGCAACTAGACCATGATATGCAGTAAGGGCAGTTCACCGACTCGACATTTTACTCAACATAATGTTAGGTAATTTTTTATTTTATTTTTTCGTGTGGACCCCTCACGAGTCATCACCTCACCGGAGCTAATGGTGAAGTGGTATATCGGTATAAAACCATACGGTGTTCCGTCACAAGTGGGTCTATTGCAAGGGACCCGGGATACTCTAAGAAGGCAACTTCCGGGAACCCCTGCAGACCTTGGCACCTCTTGATCAACAGGCGGCCACACCGTGGTATACGGGGTACCTTGCCCCCCTCCGGTTAAGAGAAGCGCGCACGGAACACGTCGCGCCGCCGTCTCAGGCCTGCTTCTGCCAGGATAACGGACAGCGTAATTCATCACCCCCAGGCCAGCGCTCATGGAGGCCGGAGGTCGTTCTGCGCTCTCCAGCACCTGGTGCGTCTACTGCAGGACGGGAGAGTACTCGTTCTCTCCCGTACCCTTTCCGCCGCCTCTTTAGCCATTATCACGTCCACGTCCATGCACTCTCGCTTCGGACCATGGACAAAACCATGGTCTCAAGCGAAAGGCTTCCCGCACCAATAGCCGTCGTCAGGTTGAGGCGCTGCTGCGCCCACGCTGGGCACTCCCCTAAGGTATGGAGTGTAGTGTCCTCGCGACAGCCTCCGCAGTGGTGGCACGCAAACGTTGGCACCCGGCCTATACAGCACAGGTACTTACCGAAGCAACCGTCCCCGGTGAATATCTGCGTCAGCCGGTAGGTGAGGCTGCATTGTCGCCTCTCTAGCCAATCCTACATGACGGGTCTTACGGGACGTCTCTTTATTTTGAGGGTTCTATTTACGCATATAACTATCATTTTGTGGTCTGTAAGTTCTACAGCACAACATTCAATTATATTCGACACAGGACTTTCACTTATATTACAGAAATTTCAATATCTAAATTTAAATTAGCCAAACAATTAATTTTTATTTACACTTTCAAAGCTGCTTAATTTTTGGCATGTCTACTAAAATTTTGTGATATGTACTGATAAGCAAAATGATTATGCATTCAATTGCAAACATGTATGGTTTGCAAACATAAATTACATTATTAAATACTCACACAGTAAAGAATGTCCATTGGTCATCATCAACATCTATAAATGATGCTGCATCAACATACCACAGCAAGAAAGTTTGTAGTCTTTCATGATAAGCCAGGAATCCAGGAGTAGATGTTTCAGAGTAATATACTTCAAATGACCGCTTATCTCCACCATCAACTGCAAAATAATTTTACTTTGCTGATTAACAAAGTCCCCTGTGTTGTCAAATTTCCAGAATAAACACTCACTAAAAGAGTCAGATTTCGAAATAAGATGAGATGAGAGAACATGCCAGTGGATGACATGCAAACAACAAGGTACACAGTAGACATCCCATGGAGGGATACATGGCTGGAAGGCTTCCAATCCAAAAAATTGTAGTCACAAGTGGTACACCGAAGGGTCTAAAAAAGGCCTTAATGTTGTGGTAGTTACAGAGAGGGGCCTAAATTCAAAAGTCAGGTGGAGCGCCAATCTAGGAACAGGAGCATCCGCCTTTCAGGCCGAGCTCTTCATATTAAACAGATGCGTGGAAATTAACATCTACATCAACTCAAGACAGCCAAGCGGCGCAAAGCTAATAAAAATTTGCAAAGAAAACCTGAACACATAGGGACAATCAAACAAAATTACATCAGGCCACTCAGGTATTGATGGCAATGAACAGTCAAGCACTCGCCAGAGATAGTACAGACAACCGAAAGCATGGAGGAACCATTCTGTGGCATCACCAAAAAGCGAAATTATTCAATCATAAATGCCCAATACACACCAATCGTAAGAGTAAGAGAAAGTAAGAGATGGAAGTCCATGACTGGTCTAACACACCCATAGGCTTTGATAAAGGGCTATGAAAACCAAGTAACAAAAAAATTCTGGAGCTCAATAGATACAAAACCTGTGCAGTAACAACGATCCTTACCGGACACTGCAAACTGAACAAATATAATGTTCAACTGCTCAAAAGATCTGGAGGTTTCTCGAAGCCATAAGTCTGAGCAGTGAAATACAAAGCAAGTTTGCACTACAAAAGATTAGAAATGGTTGACGCAGCACTAGGCACTCAAAATACTAATAATAATAGTCGTTCATTAGTGTGCCCATGCCATAAGTGCCAGAGTTCACGAAAATGCAGAGATCTAGCCACGATTGAAATTTCTATTCCCACGAGATCTCGAACCTACTATCTTGGCTGCAATAGGCATTAGATATCAAATTTTATTTTTGATAGACTGAAGCACTAAAATTAAAGAAAGGTTGATTCTGTCTATAATCATGGTCAGGGACTGCAGCCGGAGTTTTCTCACAAGATTTAAATATAAAAATATCACTGGCGCTTGGCCAACACAGTTCCATATTTCAATGTGAGTGTACTGCAATAACTTACGCCACGATTGCGGTCATCTCAATAGGTATAAAGGAGTACAACATCCGTATACTGTCAGACAGTAAGGCCGTCTTAAGGCCCCTGGAGGGCAACACATGAACTCCGGCCTCATTCATTAATGCCACCAGACGCTGGTGCGTTTAGCCTCTGCCAATGGGGTAATTCTGCAATGGATCAAAGGGCATAGTATTTCATTCGGGAACGTCGCCGCCGAAGGCAAGTAAGGTATCTGTAACGTCAGTGGCAGGTCCAACTATACTACTGCCACTTCCCTTTAATCAACTTCGCTGATGGGTAAGTCAACGGACTCATAAAATGCACAACGGTCGTTGGGCCAGCATACCGGGCTGTAGGCAGTCTAAACTGGTGCTGACAAACCGACTCGACATCAAGATAGTTGTAGGAAACATTACAGGCCACTTAGCCCTAAACCGGCACTTATTCACCGTCAGTGCGACAAACAGTCCTCTAGGCAGAGAATGTCGAAATGCAGAGGAAACGGCCGCCCACGTTATTCTGGAGTGCCCCTCGCACTCCACACAACAGGCAAGTATCCCCGCGGTTGCGACATCGCTCCTAGCCTACGAACGCCCCAGGAGGCTTCTGTTTCTGGAAGGAGCTAGACTGGCTCAAGTAGTCAGCCTAAACAGAGCCCTATACCAATACCTATGTCTAATCATAGGCATAGAAAAATATATTTCGTATACTTCTCATCAAACTGTTACTTTTATAGTCCTTAGTAGGTTTTTTCTCTTTAGGAAATATAATAATATAACAATGTATGGGCTGAAAATGTCTATACAGAGAATTTGTTACACACCTAGAAGTTATTATTCATTGTTATTATAAGTCAGCAATACACTACTAAAATTGATTAGTCACATTTATGTATGCACCCATTATGCATGCAGTCTCCATTGCACAACATATTGCAGAAAAACTTGTATAATATAATTATTTTGAAATATCTACTGATTGGATTTTACTTTTCTATCTGTAACTTAAATGTATTTATTTATATATTATTATATTCTCATCTACTGGAAATATCACAATCACCAGGAAAAAATATACACTAAAAATTTTAATCACTTTGATTAATAGGGTAGATGACTGTCAAGTCGAATGAGTATCTTTTGAAAAAATATTTAAACAGGAGGTTCGGTACATTCTTGTATGAAATACTAAGGCATGACATCACGCCTTAGTTTTATCAAATCATGCAGATTTAATGTTAATTTAACAATTATAAAATAAAGTAAAAATGTTAAATAAAAGTGTAGGACAATTTGTGCAGTATTTTAAGAGGCTACATTGCCTAACTTACACCAAATAATTTATTTTGAACATAGGAATCTACCCTACAATTGAATTGAAATAATATATATAAAGTTATCTTCATAAATATAAATAATCCCTCAAGCTACTACTACTATTGATAGCAAGCAACAGACAATGCCAAACATGCATTATGGTCAAGAACAGGTAAAAATAAGATAATAAAGATATTTACTAAGAAAAACTTGTCTATAACCAAAAACAAAATGTGTGTGAAAATAATACATAGTTATGTACACTTACAAGGTGTAACTGTGAATACATGTACCAACTTTCCATGTGGGACAAACATCTCTTCTTTCTTCAAAAGAGACACAAAATGATCCAAGTTAGTTACATAGCCAGGTGCTAAAACTTTCTTCAGAGCACCCTCTACATCATCTGGTTTCATTCCTTCGGATTTATTAGGTTCAATCTGCAATGAAACAAATATATCTGGTATCTGTCAATTATAGTACTTAACCAAGACCTTGGGACTCTAGTTACCTTTTCTGTGTATTCAATTCCAAGATATGTTTGTAGACTGCCTGCACTGTAGTACAACCTAATGTGTAAGTCTGTGTAGCCAAATATGTTTTCATTCTCGCCAAACACTTGATGACACATTTCTGGCCCAAAACTTGATTCCTCATTTTCAAGATCATCAACTGATCTTACTAAAAATAGAATGAATTCTATGGTTAAACGCAATTACAAAATAAACAATACTCGAATAATGATTTTAAATATTACTATGCTAAAAATATATATTAACGATACGAATTCAAGTCAGCTATATGATGAACGAAACCTCATTGTTATTATCAACTCTGTAAAACAAATAAGTACCTTATTGAAAACATCTTACCTAATTTAAATTCTAAAACTTCGTTCCCATCTACAACTAAATGGCACAATGCATCAGTCATTTTTTATATTTTTCAAAAAATCCAATTTCATCACAATCTGACCGCTGTGATTCCCGCGCAAAACGATGATGATAAAATTCAACAGGTCGATATAGCATCCAAAATTTTAAGTACTTAATATTAACAATAAATAATAGTAATATAATGACGTTTTACAGTAGAAAACACTTTTAACAGACCTAAATAGCAGATTTGTGAGGATAAATTTGCAAAAATGGGCAAACGAAAGTTACTTTTTAAAAACAGCTGTCAAATATCAGTCTTGGGGATGTATACAGTGATGCCAACTCAAAAAAATATTTTATGCTAAATCTAAGTTTTGAAACAGCCAAAAATATGCTAAAATTATAAAAAATGTAAAAAAAAGCAAAAACCGAAAAATATTGCAAAACTGTGTATATTAAAGTTCAAACAAAGGAAACATTACATAATCATCATCATGCCCTTTTTCCAATTTTCATTAACGTCGGTGAAATGTGTAATATTTCACAGACTTTTGACTGGTATCTTTTATAGCCGGCCGGCCGCCTGCTTGATGCCATCCCTCCTTCGGAATGCAGTCGTTTTAAGACGGGAAAGAAGGAAGAAAGTAATAGGTTAACTTGCATATAGACAAAAGTACAATATACATGTATTGTGTGGTATGAATTATAGCCATGTTGTTATTTCTTTGTTAAAAAGATTTATGGCAATGCTACAAACTCGAGAAACGTATGAAAAAGTGTGTAATACGCGTCTGCGTAAACATTCAAGTGAAAGTGTTTGTATGTAAAAAATAGTCAACTGAAAATAATAACTATTCTGTGACGGGGGATTATGGAACAAATCAAAATATTTATTAAATTAGAATCAATAAACGATTAATATATCAGTATTAGGAATTACCGAATTAATAGATGTTTTGACTATGTCAATCATTCATGCAATGCATGATCGTCCACCACTAGGAGGAAACGACACATGCGTGTGGAAGGGCTGCTCGCGCTGCAACACGCCACGCCACTTTGATCTTCTTAGGCGAGCGTAAGCGAGGCGAGCTGAGTAGGCTCTCTACACATGCGCCTTCACTGACTAACCATGAAGTGCAGATATTACGTACAAGCTAGCAAACATACAATAGTGTTAGCGTGTAATTTGTTCCCAAACTAAATACTTGTTAGATTTCAAAAACATTATTTTTGATTTATAGGAAAAAATATTAAGCTGTAAATTGACAATAACTTCACTTTCATATGATATAACTACTTTTAATGAAATAGACTAAACTAGACTTAATTGAGTTATTCTTCGGGGGATTTTTAAAATTTCAAAAATATACTAAATTAACTGCGCTGTGTCGAGTAATAAAGAGAATAAACAAGACTTAGATCCCCATAGATTACTATTGGATTTTGGGATTTTTCTAATTGGGAAACCATTAGGCTAAAGTAACACTACAGACAGTAAAACTTGAACATTTAGTCCAGTCCATGACATACTTCGCTCAATGCAGTATACCTTTGCGCATCAGTTCTAAAAGAAAGTAGTAATATCGATGGTTCATTCATTTATGTGACGTCATTATGGCCTGGTTGGGTTAGGTTTGCTTGGAAATTTTTGTTAACAATCTTGTATTTTAATATATTATATGTTGTGCTACTTATTTTAGATTAGTAATATAAATACCTCATATAGTACTGGTAATCCTGGTGCCAAGAAGTGTCTGTTTCGACGATATTTTCTGGCGAAAATGAATCGCCATGAAGGTGGGTAATGATAATCAAAATTGGTTCGAAGCTATTGTCACTGCGAATATCATTGTAAAAAATCTTAAAAATATTGTCATCATCATGCCATTCCATGTTTTATGTGACTAATTTTAATATTATGATCATTTAGACAAAGGAAATTTTGAATTTATTATTAGAATTGTTGTTGTATTGTGTGTATTGACATATTTTCAGGAGTCAGCTGTGATTCTTGTTTGAAAAATAACTTCAGAGGACGACGATACAAATGTTTGATTTGCATCGACTATGACTTGTGCGCAGCCTGCTATGAATCCGGCGCTACCACAAACCAACACACTACAGAGCATCCTATGCAATGCATTCTATCAAGAAGTGACTTTGGTGAGACCTATTTACTCTAAACGTACTATCATTCTGTGCCAAATTTATTTTTTAATGTAAATTCTCACCTGACATCAACACTGTATGTTTTTTATGCTTATTATTTTACTTTGATGGTGATTATGTCTATCAGCTGCATCTGAATTCTACCCAATTAAATGTAGTCAAATTAAATTGTGTTTACCATATTGTTTTAATCTGTATAATCTGATGATTTACTTATAATATATATATTTACTTTAAAAATAGATGTGTATAAATGGTACCAATAGGTAGTAGGTAGATACCTACTATTAAGCAAAACATTGAGTGCCATTATTGGTTTTTGTTCTAGAGCTTTGAGCACTTTTTACCTTTTTTTTACTTTTTGTATTTAGCTCAGTTTTACTTTTTTACTTTTTGTGCTCACATCACTTCTTATTGCAAAAGAAAATGTAATATCTAGCCTATATTTTATTCAATAGGCACTGTAACAGATCAAGTGTTGATCTGTATTGGATAGTTATAAACATGTTGATCTTGATATTTAAGTCATAACACTAATATTGTTGAAAGATTATTTCATTCATTATCATTTTTGATTTTTCTTCCATAGGTATATTTAGTTACATGTAATAATCAATTTAAATGTTATTTAAAGATAATTATAGAGTAGATGGAATGAACAAGTGAATATATACACAATTTTCTGTTTGAAAACCTTAAGTACAAAAGAAAATACACAAAAGTTTTAAATGTGATCACACATTAATAATCATGTGTTTCAGTAATCCCATGCAAAACTATTTTGGATTCATTTATGAGTTGCCAACGAATTAGTTTTGAGGTATGTTTGCTTTTAAAAAAAATACTGAATCTTATGCGTGGAACTGTTTTACACATACACCCATTAATGTCGAACACTATATCTGTTATGGTACTATATATATATATTAGGGTGGCGCAAAAAAACCGACAATTTTTTTTTTGTCTCGAGTGAAAAAATGTTAGTTTTTGATGTTTTAAGAGCCCTCTCCAAAAAACAGCTCAAAAATTATTTTTTAAGAGGTTGCTCCAAATTTTTTTTAATTTTAAAAAATCGTCAAAAATCCTTTTTTTTTTCTCGTTATGGTATAATTTTATAGACCGTTTCTGAAAGTTTCAGTTCAAAATTTTAATTTTAAAAGGTCGCTCATAATTTTTGAAGTGAAACCTTCTTTAGTGGTGCTGGGCACTTTTTAAGATGGGTAAAAAAAGTTAAACTCACGTCAGATTTCAGGGTCACGTGGACCCTGATCGAAAATGTATGGTAAATGTGTCCGACTGTATATATTTAAAAAAAAAAGATTTTTATTTCGAGATCGAAAATTCTTAAGACGTAGGTGAGTTTCTTATATTTACAACGTCAGAAAGACATGGAGAGGGAAGGAAGAGTCAGAGGGAGAGTGGGGCGAGTGGGAAGAGTAAGGCGAGTGGAAGTAGGGAATTTAGGGACGGAGTGTGGGGGCAAGTGGGGAGAGTGAGTGTGTGAATCAAGGGAGAGAGAGTGGGGCGAGTGGGAGTAGGGAATCTAGGGAGGGAGAGTGGAGCGAGTGTGGAGAGTGGGGAGAGTCGGTATAGAGAATCTAGGGAGGGAGAGTGGAAGAGTGGGGCGAGTGGGAATAGAGAATCTAGGAAGGGAAAGTGGGGCGAGTGGGGAGACTGGTAGTAGAGAATCTAGGGTGGGAGAGTGGGGCTAGGAGTAGGAAATCTAGGGAGGGAGAGGGGGAGGGAGGGAGGGAGAGTGAGTGAGTAGGAGAGTAATGTGACGTTTTAAGTTCGTCGTATCGTTTAAGTTTGCACTTCTATCGGCAGTCCCATGACTGCCTCTTTTTTTTTAAATTTATTAATGCATTACTTTAGATTTTTTCGAGCGACCTTCTAATATTCAAATTAAAATACTAAATAAAAAATTAAAGTCATGAAGTAATTGTTAACAAACAATTCCTGTATTCAGAAGTAAAGTGGAAAAAGCGCTGGCCTAATATGGTGTCAAAAAAGTGAACTAATAATTTCGCTGCGTCATCGGTAATAAAAATATCTGTCTGACGAAAACGAAATGAAACAGCGGTTATTTTAGATTATTTACTACAAAACTAATCATAACTAAACGAAATATTAAGAACTCAGAGAAAAAACAATTAAATATAATGATACATTTTAATTGTAAAATTATTAAATTAAAACAAAATTATGTATTCTATGTTGTGCTTGATTTTTAGTTCATCTCGTGGTGTATTTTTATCAATTATTGTACTAAATAAATTAAAAAAAAAATGGAATTTTAATTTGAACATTAAAAGGTTGCTTGAAAAAATCTAAAGTAATGCACTAATAAATTTAAAAAAATTATGAGCAGGTCGCTCATAATTTTTTAAAATTTATTAGTTCCCCATTAGACAGATTTTTATGTTATTAATTTATTATATTGAGTAACATAATGTAAATATTAGTTTAGATTTTCTTATAAAGGAAGGCTAAAATTTGATATTTAGGAAAAGAAACAAAAATTTCATCTAGATCCATTGTCATATTCTAGATCTGTACTATGGTGGAGAGGCATTAACTTTGGAACAGCCTCAGGCATACACATGTCCATTCTGCAATAGAATGGGCTTCACTGACACAGCACTCATGGAGCATGTCACGGCTGAGCATGCAGATACAACATTAGCTGTAAGTATTATTGTGGTTGGCGATAGATGAACTTGTTAACCTAAGAATAAACCCATGCCACCTAATTACAAAGTATTTACGAGATGATAAAAACTGAAGACCTGGTTCTTTTTGAGTCAATGTTTTGTAATAAGGCAGATGGTGTTGTGAAGAGTGTTTTATAATGCTGTGGCAACATGGTCCAATTTCACTTGCAATTATCAAGTATAGGAGTAGTACAAGTAACAGAATCTCACGATAGTGCAGTAGCTGCAAGAGATCGAAATTGGCAGGGGCTCATCTCACCTCTCGCCACTTCGATCCCCACACAATATTTTTTTGTGATACACAATTTCATGTTGTGACTCTGGGTGTACTTTTGTCTGTTAGTTGTATGTTTATTATTTCCAATTTAACAAAGAAAAATGATTATTTTTTCAATTGGTCCTAATTTTGTTAGCTTCCTTTTCTATCTTTTATATACTTATTCAGTCATACTATACTTTTACACCTACCATACTATTGCCATGTAGTATTTTGGTAATATTGTTTCTTTTTTGTACAGGTGGTGTGCCCAGTGTGTGCTTCAATGCCAGGTGGAGAACCGAACTTTGTGACTGATGACTTCGCCGGTCATCTTACCCTGGAGCATAGGACGGGTCCTAGAGATCTGATTTCATTTCTGATATCCTTTTTCAATTTTATTTTTGTACATTTTAGTCAGCCTTCTTATTATTTAAATATAGACTAACAGAATCTAATGCTAGCTTAATCATGTGACAAGTGACAAGTTTAGATGGACTTTCTAATGCTTGTTATGAGGATTTTCGAAGACCTTTTTTATATGTTGTCTTCGAGCTTCTTAAACGCTCGCCCGTAAGACAAGCTTTAATTGAGCTTTTAAATATTGGTGAAATACAATTTTGAATTTAATATATTGCGCTACATTGTCGATGCACAGTATCGTAGGAACCACATTTTTTCTGACAACCCTGATCATAATAATTGAATCATTAATAACTCATAGATAAAACAAAAGTAGGTAAAGATATTAATGGTGCTTATAGAGGATGGTATAAGGAATCATTCTGTGAAAACTCTGTACCTAATACGCTAATGTGCCTGAAAAAAAAAAAAAAAACAAAAATGAGAAATAAAATAAAATACTTTTAAAAATGTCGAAATGTGTATAATTGTAAGCGTAAATACTGGTACAGAAGAAAAGTTCTATAAAACGTGTAGTGGTTTTATAAAAAATATTGTTAGTTTTTTGTCAGGCGCTCAAAGCTCAAAGTAAAACTTTGGCGTTTTTTATATAAAAAAAACCACTAGAAATATTAAAGCGGGAGTTCTACTCTTGTATTTGAAATGATGAAATCTTTCGACTTTTTAAATAAAAACTGCATGCAACAAAAATGAGTTTTTTACGACACTGTGCAATGATGTTATGGTTCTACAGGCGATTTACACATCGATGGTAACGATTTTTCTCGATTTATAATATATTAATATTATTCCTTAACCACACTGCACGATGAGCCAAGTGGCATTCGACATGGAGGAGTTCGGCGCATGCCCCATTCTGGTCGCGGCGTCAGTCGTGCGAGACGCACCAATATGCAATTTAGGTAATAATTATGGCTTTTTTTTATTACATTGTAATTACTATCGACAATAGTTCATTTAACTTAGGAAGGTCCAATTAAAGCCTAAGCTAAACAGATTTTCGGCCGTTCAAATTTTTTAACATGTTTTTTATAAGTTAAAATCAATAATTAAACACTAATGAAATTAGTTGTTGTATTTTGGGAAAGTATCTTTTTTAATTTTCAACATTGTTATCATTTTTAATTAATAGCGACGGTAGCGTAATGGCTAAGGCGTCGGACTTGCGATCAAGTGGTTGCGGGTTCGCCCCCAGTGCACTACCGTCGTGAACCCACTCCTAACACAAGCGTTAAGCTGAGCCGGAGGGGTTAACGAGATTACTAGTAATGTGTGACCTACGTTACTAGTAAACTTTAAAAAAAAAATGTAAAATTAAACTTAAAGCAAATGATTTGACGATAGCACACTGTGATGTCATAAGTAGTTACTTCATACAAGTTTTTATCGAAGCTGCCGCTTTAACGTTTAATAAAACGAAAATTATTCGATGTGACAGTCAAATACTGTATTTACCGAATGAGCATTAGTATCAGTAATTCTAATTATTATATTTTCATAATAATAAAATAATAATTAAAAAATATTTTTATCAATAAATGTAACTCGCACACATGATTACCTCATAATCTGCGTCTACTGTAATAGCGACAAGACCGCTTTTTGAGTATGAAGGTAATTTTTGAGTATAGGCAGTTGCCTATACTCAAAATAGTTTTTTTCTCGTCCGCTTTTATTTTTAAAGTTTGATTTCATAATCACTAAATTAACATTTAAATTGAATGATTTGACAATACTAAGGGGGGACGTATGACTTTGCTATTTCATACAAAATTGTACCGAATCTATAGTTTTGACAGTCATCTACGTAGTCGTCGTTGGGTGTTGAAATAAATAAATGTAAGTTGTATCAGCACGGGCGGCGGCATCTCGTCTTTGTCGCCTTCGTCGCGCGACGCGGTGGTGGACCCCATCGCCGAGCTGCTCTCGCAGCTGTCGGGCGTGCGGCGCGGCGCCGGCCAGCCCGGCACGCCCAGCCAACTGCAGCAGCTCCAGATGCAGCTGCAGCTCGAACGTCAGCAGGCGACCGTGAGTACTGCAGCAACCGGTAACACGACACTTACCAGTATTACCGTCTTGCCCACTATGACAACTTTTCTTAATTAGACTTATCTTTATGCCGATGACATTTTTTTAAAATTACTTTTATAGCTTGTGGACAACTTTTCTGAATATGGTTATCATTGTTTCCAATTTTGTGGTTAATACTTACGAATTTAATATTTATTCAGTTCAATTAGAACGATT
>OY982580.1:10058967-10111293 GCA_963859945.1 Euplagia quadripunctaria
AAATTACTAGTAACGTGGGTCACACATTACTAGTAATCTCGTTAACCCCTCCAGCTAAGCTTAACGCTTGTGTTAGGAGTGGGTTCACAACGGTAGTGCACTGGGTGAGGTTCGAACCCGCAACCACTTGATCGCAAGTCCGACGCCTTAGCCATTACGCTACCGTAGCTGACTGTACAATAACACTATTTATAACGATAAACAAATATATATACCGTAATTAAATGCATAGGCAGGCCAGGACAGTGGTTCTGGAGTGCCACAGTGTAGGCATAAAGCTACACGTAATCGGCGGTGTTGACTAAACGTGCCAAAATTCAGTGGGCTGCAACGCGCCAGCCGGGCCGCACGTTAGTTCAATGCTCAATCACGCGCTACGTCGCGTCATCCGTTTCGTATCTAGACTATCGAGTCATTAGTACCTAGCCTAGGTTTATTTGTTCACAAAAATAGTGTAATAGGCACATAACTTATTGGTAATTAAATATTCAGATTAATTAATTCTTTAAAAAAAAGACAACCCTAACGTGGCGGCGTCGTCAGAACTATTCATGTAAAACAACCGATTTAAAACGTTTTAAACCCCAAATAAATCGTTTTAAACGGTTGAAAACTCGTCTACAAAAATAAAAGAACTGTGTTTTACACTTCATTGTGTGCAATTTTTGGTCACCTGACGTCATGTTTCGTTTTCATTAGCTTATAGAAAATCAATAGAAAGTACCTACCTACTATACGAGAACTTAAGTATGTAGGTATACCCAGTGGCGGCTTTACACATTTGCCGCCTGTAGGCTAGTAACATTTTGCCGCCCCTACCTCCTCTTGGATTCGATAGGTAATTCACAATGATATTAATTACAACTTTTTGAAGTAAAACTTCTTTACGCACGCTGGACTTGGAGAGTAAGCTGGTGAATGCGTTACGAAAAGAGCGATCGGGCGAGGTGAACGGAAGAAGCTGGTGAATTCGTTACGAAAAATGTGATCGGCCGAGGCAAACGGAAGTTGAGAGGGAGATATAAGTTAGTGAAGATAGAAAGAGAGAGAGTTACGTTTCGTATATTACTGTAGGGGCAAGAGAGAGAGGTGCGAGCACTCATTTTCTTTCTTTCTCTCATAGCCAGTTACGATTCGTATGGAGTTTTACTTCAGTCGTGTGATCTAAAGCGCACTCAGTGTACAAATTACACCACCTTTTTTCCATAATTAGTATGATTGTGAACAAGGGGACCGATGTCTCGGTTTCTAGATTTTTTTTTACATCCCAACGATTTAGCTAAGATCTTTTGAAGTCAAAACTTCTTTAGCGGCGTTGTGCACTTTAGTGGATGGGTACAAAATGTTAAACTCGCATCAGGACACGTGACCCACATTGAAAATTCGTAAGACGGAGCCGAGTTTCTTATATTTAAAAATATATAACATTCGAAATTCAAACATTTATGAACGGCCAGGAGCGCAGAACTTCCAGTGTACCCTATGTAAACATTTAGATATGTTATTACCTACTTTTTATTTTTAACTATTATATATATCCTATCCAGGTGCATACCAAGGTATTTATCCGAGTCTGAGTGTGGTATTTGTTTTCCTAACTCCTCTTGTTGGTAATTGTTTAGCTAAGATTGATTATTTTTTATGGTACCTACCTATATTTCTAAGCTAATAAAAACTCAATCATGTACTACTGTTAAGGTGGGGTAAGTTATGCCTTAATACTACTTACACATGTACATTCAATAAACGTTCAATCCATCAGCCTATTGCAGTCCACTGCTCTCCTAAAGTGCGCCCAAGCACCCGGTTCTCCGCATGTCGCATCCAATCTATCCCAGTTACCTTTCTCAGTTTGCCCGTCCATCTGGCTGGGGGGCAGCGTCCCACCTTCCGTTTACCAGTTCGTGGTCTCAATTCTAGAACCCGTATGCCCCAACGACCATGCCAGGCCACTTCAGCATGCTTATTCTGCAAACTATGTCGGTAACTTTGGTTCTTTGTCGGATGACCTCATTACGAATTTTATCCTTCAAAGAAACTCCGAGCATAGCTCGCTTCACAGCCCGCTGCGCGACTTTAAAAAGAAGTGTTAACTAGACCAATTGACATACGGTGCCGAGCCGTGGGCACTAACAACCCAACCGCCAGTCTCAGCACCGTATGTCAAGAGAGGTAGGAGGCACTGGTTTTAAAAAGACCTTCGTTTTAAGGAATTGCTACAAGGCCGATGAGAAAACTCAACGTAGTTTTGCAATTGCTGCCTGTCCTAACAGGATCCTTCTGGTGATTTCTTCCCGAAGTTGTCTCTACCGATAACGTGGTCAACGTAGACATATTCCTGTACAAATTCAAGCGTCAACCCTTCGAAGTCAATCGGTCTTGGTGCGACTTGTTCATGAACAAAACTTAGTTGAGGACTTAGAACAAACTTAGTTTTTTCCAAGTTTATACCAAGATCGTCGCGTCGAGATGCTCCATTTAGGCCTTTGCAGCCTATTGTGAGTGAGTGTATGTATATGTGTGAGGGCCAGTTTTTAATTTTTTCGTCCAGGTGCCCCCGCCGACTCTGCTATTAGGACGATATCACCGGCAAACCGATGGTGGTAAGATATACTCTACATTTATATTGATTCCCCGTCTAGTCCAATCTAGTGTTTTGAAGACGTCCTCAAGGGCGTTGGTGAATAGTTTGGAGAAAACATTCCCTTGTATAACTATACCATTTCGTCGTCGTCGTCCTATGGTCTTGGAGCTGTACGGTCATCGTGTTGGGTGTCATATAAGCTTTTCAACACCTCGATAAATCGCCAGTCAACACGACGTCATTGCAGAGTAACCAGAATTGCCCAGGTCTCGATGGAGTCGAAGGCTTTCTCGTAGATCACAAAAGCCGTATACAGCGGCTGAAAATACTTCTCGGTTTTTTGCACAATGTGTCGAACAGTATGGATATGGTTCTAGGTGCCGTGGCTTTTTGGAAACCCGACTTGTTACAGTGGCGTCGTTCGTCGAGTTATCTCGCGAGACGGTTTTTTCAGACTCTCGAAAACAACTTGTAGATATGGTTCAGGATGATGGGTCTATAGTTTTTCAACAAGATGTTGTCTCCTTTTGTGAACAAAAGTACGTCAGGTTAACACCTAGGACGGAACTAAACTACTACCTATTATTATTATTGTTTTAAGTGTCTAGTGCTATCTCGACCATTTCTAGTCTTTTGTAACGCACTTTTGCTTTGTAGTTCACTGCTCAGACCTTCGAGAAACCTCCAGATCTTATCAGCAGTGATGGTTTGTATTTCCTGCGGTTGCATGATGTGCAACTCTAGGGTAATACTTCGGTGCCGCATTAGTGGGCCACAAAAGCATAGAATATGCATTGCAGTTTCTTCTGCCTCTCGACAGAATCTGCATATTGTGGTCTCGCCCATCTTTAGGTTGAACATATGTTTGTTTTGTTGCAGGGTTCGGTGACGATTGAGAAGAAGCTCAGGTTTTGTATCTTTTGAGCTGAAGAAGTACTTTTGATACTTTGTTATCATAGCGCTTTCGAGTGTCTTACACCAGTCGTGGTCTTCCATCTATTAATTGCCATTGATATGTATTGAGCGTTTATGATTGAATAAGCTCGCCGCAGATTGGTTCCGATCAATGCTGTTCATTGTCTGCACCAGCTCTGGCGAGTTCGTCGGCTTTTTCATTGCTACCTAATTTAGATTCACTAGCTCTCTCAGGAATTGCATCTGGCCTAACTTTAGGAGCTCGGTAGTAATTCCGTCATCCCCAGGAGATCCGTTATTCTTTAGCTGCTTGAGAGCTGCCTCTATCTCGCTGTGGATAATTTCAAGTATGTCCTGCCTGTAATGGCGCGTTAATGGGGTCTGTGGTCATCATCACTGAGTCTCGTGGGTTCTATCATCCGTGATTCGTACAGCTGTTCATAAAACTTCTCGATCTCGTCGAGAATCTGTCTCTGCGCTTTCCTTGACTGCCATTCTTAGTTTTGAGTTTCGTCAATTGGGGCCTCCCCACGTGCTGATCGAACACTTTTAACCCCCTGTTGCAGTCTCTATTGTGTGAATATTGAAACTTGAGTGATCCCGTCATAACAGTTTTTTAGGCTCTCATGTCCGACGTTGACGGCTGAGTAGTAGCTGTAGGCTGAGTAGCGCTTTTACGTGAGAGAGTGATGCTTCGGCACGTATGGGCCGGCTCGACCGGAGTGATACCACGGCCTCACAGAAAACTGGAGTGAAGCAATGCTTGCATTGCTTTTCGCCGAGTGGATGAGGTTACCGTTGGGCCTTACCCTTACCTCCGCCCCTCCCACTTTTCCTCTACTCCCACCTTAAAGACCGGCAACGCACTTGTGACTCTTGAGTTGCAGGTGCCCATGGGCGGCGTCAGTCATTTACCATCAGGTGACCCGTTTGCTCGTTTGCCACTATACCAAAAAAAAACAAAAAAAAAAGGTTTCGAGAGTCTTGGGAGAGAATTTGGACTGTTGCTGTTTGCGTTTCCTGGGAAACAGCTTTCGAGACTTAAACATAAAAAAAATATTTTTATTGCGTTAAAAAAATGTAAATTTAATTATCTGGTAACAATCCGCCTGATGATGACGATGAAATTAAATTTAATTAAATTATTAAAGTTGTTGGCTTAAGGTAAATCTTACATAACTTTTCAATCGTTGTAGAAAATCTTCTCTCATCCGAACTGTGTTGCCAGACAGTTTTTTAGAGAACGGTCGTGTCACTCGTTCCCGCCCGCAACCAAACGCGACTACGAAAATTGTAGAAACATCTAAATAGGTGGTGAAACATATTACATGTTATCCAACATGTAACATGTTTGTGTACCTATTAACATTAAGATAGGTATATATGGAAATATGAATCTTTTTAATTTTTGTAAGACAAAAAAACCAACCAACTAGAACTAAACCCGCTAAGTATATCAATATATCACACATATAAAAAATCGTTACACAGTTTATAGTTACTCCGTCATTTCCCTAACTCGATAAAATCAAGAAAATGTAGTTATAATTAAGAAAAACATAGTCATCAACACTAACCGTTTTAAATAAAAAAAATTGTTTATTTCGATTTTAAAAGGTTTTTTTGTTTTAAACGGATTGGTTTAATTGGTTTTAAATCGGCCTTACATCTATAGTCAGAACAGATAAGGGTTACGCGATAGAAAGAGAGTCAACTTTTAGGTGAATATAACTGTAGGAAATTAGCGCTGTGTGACCTAAATTGCGACTTTATTGTATCGGAACAAGAGTCGCTATTTATTTAAATGATTTAGCGGAGTGGGACTTCTGTACCTGTACTATTATGTATTCTGTGCTTTAGGTATATATTGTACAATTGTGTATATACCTACTTATAGCTGTGCAAATTACATTAATTTTAATTGTCTGGACACCTGGAAACGCTACCTGCGTTTTGTGTTGTCAATAAAAGAAGCAGAGCTGCCTGTCTATATCCTATATACATATATAGAATGGCAGCTCTGCTTCGTTTATTGACAACACTAATTGTAGTCTTTGATGCTGACTGACGTGCTCCCTCTACGGTAAGTACGAGATAGTGTATATATGTAACTATTCCTCACTACATACACTAAATCGGTTCCTGGATGAAACATAGTTTTAAAAATTGTACGATCTTCGTACACGATTTGATAAATAAATACTAATCGTTAATGCTAGATGATTTATGCCGCGTTCCAATAAACAAGAAACGATTCGTTTTGCTTACAGACGGTAAAATTTTCATCGAAATTTCAACGAAATTTTACCGTCTGTAAGCAAACGAATCGTTTTTTGTTTATTGGAACGCGGCATAATTGATACAGCTAATCGTTAAGTAATAATGTTATAAAATATAATATGATGCTAAATGCTATGCAATATTGCTATGAGTACCGTCCTGTTGCTAAACGTGCACTGACACTAAATTAGTCCACACTTCATATTGTTAGTTAATTTGCTGACAGAGCGCAATACGGTCATTATTCATTAGCCCGTACATGGGCCAAAGGGTGCATGAAATTACGGCAGGTCCTTTAGAAAAACACATTTTGTGTTGTACACAACACAAACAGAAGTTACTGGTCTCTTAAATTACTCACATGAATCGAGTCCACTGGTACGTCACTAGACTGACAGTTAGCCGTGTTTTGATGACGCGAAAACACTGCACTGTAGTTTGTAAACAGCCCACTGTTGGCGAATCGTCTCCTCTTCCACAGGAACACTGTTGCTGCCAATGAAGGCGGCCAACCGTCCCGCATTCTGCGGTACCGTCCCGTAATGCCAGATGTAGTCCCGCTTTGCAATAAGTCCCGCAAAAAGTTGGATGCGTCTCGCATGTCCCGCATGCCTATTTTTCAACTCTACTGCACTACACATATATACCCACACCCATAGCCCATAGTTCGCAATGACGATGTCCTAAAGGGTTCGGTGGAGATGAAGTACAGTACAGAACAACGATGGATAGAGGTGTTTGAAAATGTACAACAAACCGTTATATCATTAAAAAACTGTTTGGCCATAATTCAATATGGACGTCCGAGAAAACCTCATGGAAAATCGAAACCCTACGTGCTATCTGAAGAAGGCAACGATTTTATAGGAGCAGTTTTATTTGTTACTCCAGTGATACATTTTAGAAATAAGTATCTTTAGTAAGTATTATTTACCGACAATATTTCATACTTCGCATTCAACACTATCTCCCCCCGCCCCTCATCAACTGATGGATGTCATCTGTATGTAGACAATAGGTCATAAGATGGATCATTTGCCGCTGATTTCAGCTGTTCTATCTGCTTGCCCAGATCATTCAGCGTTTGGTTTATATGCTCATCTCGAGGTTCCACATATAGAGTCAGATATGTTCACCATGTGATTTAGATAGCAGATTCCTGGAGTGACGATTTCCGGCTTCGAGGTGGTAATAGTGTGCACTGACCTTAAAACCGAACCGAAACCGGACTTCTTAATGTGATGCCATGACCAAGAGAAATAGGGATTCATTTATATATATATATATTATATGTGTATATAGACGTGACATCACAAAGCTAGACGCCATGACACTAATGAGCGTTTTAGCGTAAATTTTAAAGTTAAAATAAAAATGGTTATTTTTTTCCATCAATCCATTATTTCCTGCAGAAATAAAATATTTTTAAGAAATAGTGGACACTTTCAAACGTCATAGAACAGTTTTTCAAAATCAGTCATCATGCCTCAGCCTATTTGTGGATATTAGGGTAGCCCAGTTAGTGGACATTAGATATGGGAACAAAGTTTATTGCGCAATTATTGCTTTGTTAGTTATTAAAGCTACTTTTTATATATGTCATATGAATTTAGGTTTTAAGATTAATATACAGTTGTATAAAAACTCAGGTTTCTGATATCTTATTGAAGTATCATGATACAATTTAACACCATTTCATCATCGTCATTTTCTAAGTATTTGGAGCCGAGGATTTCATCATTAGCGTAGGTACCCTTGAAGGTACTTGGGATATGAGGATTTTGAATATATATCAATGTGTTATTAACGATGTTACGCTGCTATTAAATTAATCGCCTTATACGTACCTACATACATCAGTGATTTCAAACTTGTCCGTAGGTATTGAACAATATTTAATTTTAAACTGAGATATTGAAAATAAATAATATCTACATTTACAATACTGTGAAAAAGTGATATTACACAATTCACACACTTAACAATTTTCGACATTATACAGTATCGTACGTAGTTAGGTAGGTACAAAATAGAAAAGCATTTATTGGTTACTAGCTGCGCCCTGTGGTTTCACCCGCGTAAGTCCCGATACCGTGGGAATATCGAGATAAAAAGTATATGTGTGTGTATTAGGTGTTTAGTGTATATGTGTTAATCCAGGTCTCCAGCTTTCTACATGCCAAGTTTCGTCGCAATCGGTTCTGTAGTTTTTGCTTGAAAGGTAACAAACGTCCATACATTCTCATAAACTTTCACGTTTATAATATTAGTAGGATATTGAATATTATAAAGTTCATAACGGTACATTTAAAGATAAATAAGTCGCGAGGAGTATCTAGCAACATTAAAAATCAGAGTTTCGGCAAAAATATATCGCAATTGATACAAATTCGACACCCCAAAATAAATATCAATATATCGACGATAAATATCAACGATAAGGATCGATATTTTTGGAAAAAAAAATATAATATCACATAGGGGTGTCCACTTCAAAAATATATCCATATTTATATTCTATATAAAATATCGGATTCCGGCATCGATATTTAACAATATATCGCTTGAAAACATCATTCATTCATTCTTACTTGAATAGAATAAATTGTACTACTTAGATACTGGTGAGATGACTGAGATGAGTACGTAAGTGAAACAAAAACGGCAAATTAATAGAAATATTTTATTGAATACCAGAACACTTCCGAACAGTAAAAGAACAAACGACAGAATTTTAGTACTAGTTTTAATCTACCTGCAAAAACTTATTTTCACTTTACCCATTTAAGACTAATGCTCTTTACACAAACTTTGTAAAATAAAAGTTTAATAAATCTTTTACCTTTCATTGTATTTCTTAGTTGACATGTTAGTGACTTACGAATAATTTATTTAAAATTGAAATAATTAAGTAGTGTCACAGAATACATAATAGTACCAGTACAGAAGGACCTCTTCGCAATACCATTTAAATAAATAGCGACTCTTGCTCCGACACAATAATGTTCAATTCAGATCGCACACCGAGAACTAGCAACAGCTTATATTAACCTAAAACTTGCCTCTCTATCGCATAACTCTTATCTGTTCTGCTGACGTTAGGGTTGTTTCTTGGTCTATAATATTTTTAATACTTTAAAATGCTTAGTCTCCGTTATTTATCATTATTTACCTATGTCAATCTGCGATTAAAAAAAATATGTAACTTGTCTACATCATCAAAATCTTACTACATACCTGCCTAAACACTTAAATACAAAATAAAATAGCTACTTATCTATTATTATACTTTATAGATTTAAGAAAACAGATTACGTTGGATCCAAACTTGGGTAGTTACCCATTTATGTATGTACCTACCCACTAGGTTTGAACTTGAATTGTCTGTAGTTTTACGTCAATTTTTTTAATGTTATCTTTAATGTAATCATTTTTTATACATATAAGTACTCATATGTTATTTTATTTTATTTTAACGATACAAGCACAGAATTCATTTGATAATTCTTATCTATAAAAGTATCCTAAGTTACTCCTTATAACACCAGCTATCTGTCAGTGAAAGTCCCGTGGAAATCGGTCCACCCGTTCCGGAGGTTAGCCGGAACAAACAGACAGACAGACAAAAATGTGAAAAATATTTTTTTTGTATAAGTACCGTGTAAATATAAGATACATTTAGTAAAAAAACTGTCATTATGACATTACAAATGGACACTTCAAATTTATTTATTTTTACAGAAGATATGTATCAGTTGTAGTGGTTCTAATAAATAAATATACTTATCAAAGCTAAACTTGACTAATTTATTCCTTATAACACCAGCAATCTGCCAGTGAAAGTCCCGTGGAAATCGGTCCGGAGAGTAGCCGAAACAAACAGACAGACAAAAATGTGAAAAAAAAAACAAATTGTACAAGTACCGTGTAAACATTTAGATGCATTTAGTAAAAAAACTGTCATTATGACATTACAAACGGACACTTCAAATGTATTTTATCAGTTGTTGTGGTCCTAATAAATGAATATACTTATCCAAGCTAAACTTGACTTTGTAAACAGAACTTGTAAGTATCTACCTATACTGATTATCACTACATATTATAAAACAAAGTCCCCCGCCGCGTCTGTCTGTCTGTTCGCGATAAACTCAAAAACTACTGAATGGATTTTCATGCGGTTTTCACCAATAGATTGAGCGATTCATGAGGAAGGCTTAGGTATATAATTTGTTAAGGTTTTGTGTAAATTGTTTGAAATATTATAATGATTATTGAAGATGTCTCTGCTACCCGCGCGAAGCCGGGGCGGGTTGCTAGTAATTAATAATATAATTTAACTACGTAAATACGGGAAACATAATTTAATACAACAAAAGTCAGCATTTGGTAGGTACCTACTAATTACCTTAATAGGCAGACGTGCATTTCATATAATACCATGCAATATGCGTTTGCCTTCATTTTTAGTACTATATTGTATAATAGGTAATCGATCGAAAGATAATTATGGTAATTCGTAAGCGACGAACGGACAAAGCGGCGTAGCGCGTAAGTGAGTATCGAAGTAGCGTGCCACCTGGCCGGAGCGTGGCAGCCCACTGAATTTCTCAATTTCGCCCGACTCATCGAAGCTGCTAGGTACCTGTAGCTTCATACCTACTGACCGGAGTGGGCCAGGCCTGGTAGTGTCAAAATTTACTTTTGTTTTACTGTAAAAATAAGTCTAGTTTTTCTAATAGATTCGACAAAAGACATAAAAAATAAAGATTCAGTACTTCTATAAATAAATATATCGATTAGAATAAATATTTGTCATATCATCGAATCAATTCGATACATCGTATGGCAAACATCGAGTAAGTTCGATATATCGATCTTAAATGAATATCCCACAATTCGATATTTTTTGCCCAAGCCTATTACGATGTAGGCGGTGGAATACTTACTTACTTTGACTTTCAGTTTAAGTTAATATTCATTCTAAACTACATTACATACATTTAAACACTGAAAAGTTACTCTGAGCATTCGAGTCATTCAACTAAAAGAAGCATGTGAAGAATATCATAGTATAACCTCCACCCACGATTAGTTTACGACGCGAAACTTAACCAATAATAATAATATTTGTTATTTTGCAAAATAGGTGAACCTCGGTACCTATATAAATTGCGATGGCAAGCGAAGAACATAAGCTTCTTTCAGAATATATAAAGGATGTTCATTTGTCACTACGGAAATCGACCTTTAAATTAGGAGCGGAAACAGCTTGGCAAAAGCACTGTGAAAATAAAGATACATTATCATGCTATGCACAATGTATGGAAAAATTAGCTACCACGCATTGGGAAAGTCGATGTAACAGCGGATCTAGTGAAGCCACATCCCGAATTAAATGGGTGGTTGACTGTTGCTATGATTATTTTGTTAATAAGGGATATTTAAAGTCAACAGAAAAAGAAACTATAATTGCCAAAAAATTAGATGCTGAAATAAACACTGAAGAAACATTCATCATACCATTAAAATTAATTGATGTTGGTAGTTGTTATAATCCATTCAATATGTATGATATTTTTGATGTTTTTGCAATTGATTTGTATCCTGCTAATTCTTCTGTTTTACAATGTGATTTTTTAAATGTAAATATTGGTCAAAATAATATTGTCAATGATGCATCAGTAGTCCAGGAAATTCAAGAAAATTCATATGATATTGCTACATTTTGTTTCCTTATAGAATATATACCTACATCAGAATTAAGAATTGTGGCTTGCGAGAAGGCTTATAAATCATTAAAACCTGGTGGGTTACTAATAATAACTACACCCGATTCAAAACATGTCGGAGCAAATAGCAGAATCATTAAATGTTGGCGATATACATTAGCACATATAGGATTTAATAGAATTAGGTATGAGAAATTAAGGTACATGCATTGTATGGCATTTAGAAAAACACTGAACAAAGAAGTAGCAGTGAGATGGGCAACGTTATATAAGGAACCTTATATGGAGTATGCAATACCAATACCTCAGGATTCTAACAACTTGACAGAAGAGACTTCTATATGTTTTGATAAAGAAACAGTAGCTGCAGATTTTCAGCTATTGCCTTTTTCAGTACTGTAGCAAGGAATGTAGACTTTAAATAAAATGTTTCACAAGTCAAACGTTTTATTTATGCCCTTATGCAATTAAAGTCAAGTTAAATCTTATAATGTACCTTATCTTACTTCTTACAAGAAAACGGATTTGATAATTTAGATAATCAAATGCAATTGTTTTCTACATAATTAGTAGAAAGAAGTCATGGGTTGAAATTGGTGACGTAAAGTCGTCTATTTCAATCATTTGGAAATTTATTTACATTAACAGTTATGACAACTATTTTAGGCTAAAGTCCCAAACTTGGCTTTTCGTTTTTCTAGACGTTCCTTTTTTTCAATGTCTGTCATAATTTTGGACACTGATTGTCCAAACCTTTCTGCTCGTTTTCTGAGTTTCTCCATATTTTCAGTTAAAGAACCAGAAGGGGAAGATGTGATATTTTTAGTTATATTACAGTTGCTTTGTCCAAATCTCTGTTTCCTTGCTTCTTTCCTCTCATCCTCACTCATTTTAATTGGTAAACCGAATCTCTTAGCTCTTAGCTCTAGTCTTGTTTTAGTATCTACATCTGCAGTTATTTTTATTTTGTTGGTGGATGGCGTACTGTCCTCTTCTTGATTACTTGTTTCGTTTTCCTCTGCTTTTTCTGAATGAACAGATGAAATAGATATAGCTCTGTGTAATACGATCTTTTTGGCAGTGGCTTCCTTGGTTTCTGCAGGCTTGGTTTCATCTGAGGTTTCCTTGGAAGGCTCTAAACTAGTAGCTGTAATCTTTCGTTTCAGTGTACGCTGCGGTTTAGCCTCAGTGGCGGGTTTGGGAGCAGGTTGATCGGAAAGTGCCAACTCTTCATTCAACGTATCAACTGCAGCATCATCTAGTATATCGGTTTGACTTTTATCATCTTCGTCTTCTAACACGCCATCTGAGTCAATTTCATCAGAATCTAAAGTGATGTCGCCGTGCTCATCTTGAGAGATCGCCGCTTGAAGCCTAGAAATTAGTTCAGCCTTGTCACCGGCATAAGAGAGTCCACGAGTTTTTAGTTCTTTACGTAAGTCAACTACTTTCATTTTGTTTACATCCATCACGGTAGAATCAGCCATGATTATAGGAAACAATTTTTTCAGAAACAAAATATATTATTCTGAATGCGCAAGGCGGTAAACCACAGATTAGAAAACGTGTAATGTCAATTGTCATTATTGTCACAGTTAGTGAAGTTTGACCACAGAGTACTTTGTTAACTCCTAAAGTACCTTACTCACCATCGTGCCTGACGTACGTCCCGCCAAGGACGCGGTGCCCGACGTGGCCGACGTAGCATACACACCAGGGCTTGAAAACGATACCAATTCACATTAAAAGTATCGTTAACTAACGGTATTTTTTAAAGATACCTGGCATACCGATACGATTTGGTAGCGATACTTAAGTATCGCTACCAAATCATAATATAACATAATTATAACGTTAAAAGGTAACGATAAAAATTACCTGTTTTTACCTTTAACGTTACCATATTCAATCGACACGAGCGACGTTGCCGTTCATAAAGCGACGCTGCCGTTCATAAAGCGACGTTGCCGTTCATATAGCGACATTGCCGTTCAGGACGCGAGCGACGTGGCGCTACGCCGCCGCCGAGACACAACTCAGAATGCGTCACTCCACGCGATATGAAAAAAATCGATCCAAAATTTGAAAATGTTTTTTTTTACCTTGTTGTTGGTAAATCGTAGTAGTACAGTAACCGTGTAGCCTTAGCCATACCCGTACCGTAATTTTTATGTTTACTTATTGTCGCGAAAATAAAAATAGACGGTGCTAAAATAGGAAATCACAGTTTGTGTGGGAGGTCAATCATTTGTCTAGTCTATTAGGATGATTTTGGTATAATATAATTTTGGTATTTTCTTGTTGCCGCGGAAATAAATCTTGAAGGTAGCAAAACAGGGGATAGAAACTTGTATGGGAGACCAATCATTTGTCAAGTTTATTTGGTTTAATTTTGATATATGTAGAGATGAAAAAGACCTCGGTACAGGACATAAGCTAATTTTTGTCGCGATAATAAACCTTGAAGGTAGCAAAATAAGGAATCAGTTTATATGGGAGACCAATATAATTTGTCAGGTTTATTTGGATAAATGTTAGTAAATTGAATATAATTTTGGTATTAAATTTTGTCGCGAAAATAAACCTTGAAGGTGGAAAAATAGGTAATCAAAGTTTGTATAATCTGTCAGGTTTATTTGGATGAATATTAGTAAATGTAATATATCGGACTTTTTTATAGATATTGATATGTTCTTTAATATTGTAGTACATTGTTTTATTCTATCATCAATAGTTTTCGCAGCGCATGCGATGAGAGACATTTTATGACAAAAAAATTTACACCTTGGGTCACATTATTCAAGTTTTAGTAGGGATCCCTAATTATTTCTGTAAATAAATCATCATCAAATCATCTTTTTACAATCCCTTGAAAATAGTACTTTTTTCAGGATAAAGGTGCCCAGTGAATTTTCTGTCCTTACCCTTTTCATTTTGTTTGCAAAACTTCTTCTTCTCATAATGATCGGTTGAGACACAAAGTCACGTTGTTACGTTGTTGCTCAATAGTTATATTTCAAACACTCAGACACAATAATTTTGTTCTGGATGAGAGGTACCCTATTTCCTTTTCTGTATCCCTGACAACGTGTACGGGTACAAAATTTAATGATGGTCGATTGAGAAGTAACTATTTCAAAACTCTTTCGGAATTACAACAATCAGGCAATGAAATATCGGACATATGATATTGCCTGGCATTATACATTTATGATTAAAATATCAGTTTTGAATTTAAAAAAAGGTGAAGAACCCCTGAGAGACACATAATAAATTACACCGGCACACAAGAAAAAAAAAGTGACCAGACTCGTCTAGGCTTATGTATTTCGATGCGCTAAATCCGAATTGGAGGTCGTTTTAATCCGTACACCCTGAAAATTTTGAGCACATTGCAAAAAAACCGCTAAAATCACCAAAAAATAGCAAAAAAAATGCAGTTATGCAAGCGAGAATTATTTTTATGGACTAGATCAAGTAAGTTTATCATGTATATCGATGCGCTGCATCCGAATCTGAAGTTGATTCAGCTCGTTAACCCTCCAAATTGAAAGTTTTTTTTTTCCTTTTTTAGCGTTTTTTCGCCATTTATTTAAAATTGGAGAGTGTACAAGCCAAACCGACTTCGGGTTTGAATTTAACGCATCAAAATACATAAGAAAAATACTTGATTGAGTTTAACAACTTCTTTTTTGTTTGCATAACTTCAGTTTTTACGATTTTTAGCGATTTTCAGCGGATTTTTTGCAATTTACTCTCATTTTGAAGGGTTGAGAAGCTAAATCAACTTAAGATTCGGATTCAGCTAGTAGTAGTTCGTAAAAAGCTCGCTTGCATTACTGCATTTTTTTAGCGGTTTTTAGCAATTTACTCAAAATTTAGAGGGTTACTGACCACTTTCTTTTTTTTGTGTGCCGGTGTTATTATATCTTTTAACCACCGCTGCACCGTAAGTCGTCCCTGTGAAGAGAAGTCTACTACTACCGTATTTGTTTTACGTTATAAACCAGAATAGCTGTACCTTGTATCTAGTAGCAAAAACCTAGAATTTCTTATAAAATTACGAAAGCCCTAAGACTCCCTTAATCCGGCCCTGTCATACATCCGTTTTAACTACCTCACTGCCAAATTTCAGATCTAGTTCAAAAAACTATGGATTTCATTTAAAATTGCGAGCCTTTAGGCCTCTTTAATCCGACTCCGTAGCTGACGTGTCAAACCTATAGGCTCAGCTTTCTAAGTAGCTTCCGAGAATTTGTGATTATTCCATGAGTATCTTTTCTTGATTGGTCAAAATACAAACATTATTTATTTCTTACAAAAAAAAATATCTTTTTTACATCCCTAAACTTGACAAATGATTGGTTTTCCATACAAACTTCGATCCCCTATTTTGCCATCTTCAAGGTTTATGTTCACGACAAAAAGTAGCTTATGTCCTTCTCCAAGGTCTTGTTTATATATTTCTTTTTTTTTTAAAAGACAACTCCCGCATTAGGAATTACTCCTGTGTCGCGGGGGACTTTACAAAACACCCAGACTCAGGTGGGAATCGAACCCACGGCCTATAAGCATAGCGGTCAGGGTCACTAACCACTAGACCAACAGGCCAGTCAAATCTATACTCAAAGTCACGAAAATTGGTGTCAAGTCAGACAGACAGAGTTACTTTCGCATTTATAATATTAATTAGGAAAATTAATATGGATATGGTATTAGTTAGGATAACAATCCAGTGCAAAGATCACCACATACGCGCGTTCTTATATTAATAGTAACAAAACCTACTCATAACGATATAATTACCGGTAACTACCTATGTTACCGTTATAAAAATTTAACGGTAAAATGTTCTAAAAATACCGTTAAAATTTTTAACGTTATAATTTTTTTAACGATACCTGCATCTAGCGATGGTAACGATACCACATTTTTACCGGTATTTCAAGCCCTGATACACACCATTGTGCCCGGCTGTACGTCCGCTCAAGGCCACAGTGCTGTAGCCAACGTTGCTAATGCCATATTCTTATATTACCCCAAAATAATGGTCAAATTTGGGAAGAAAAAAACCTGGAGTCGTAATGTAATTAATAAGGCAAAAAATTCCCGATTCCCCGCATTTTCCTCGTATTGAGGGTCTCCCCACAAATACCCCAATCAAATCAAATCACTTATTATTTTGCAGAAAGCACTGTTACAATGCTGTTGTCATTCGTTTCGATATTCCCCCCATTTTGGGGAATTCCCCACAAATTGGCAATATACATGAGCAAGCATGTGGTGGGGGTACTCGCTGGATGGAAAACGGGTCGTGCAAGTCCAGCAAGCAATTAATAATGGTACGTTTACACGCTTGCGTTCAAACCAACATTCAACGAGCACAAGCACGTGAACAAGTATGTGAACAGGCTGTTTGTGCATGCTTGCGTGAATGTGCTCGCGCTTGGCGCCGATCGGGATGACTGTCGGTTTTTTGACACACATCAAAGGGTGAATGCGCTTGCGTGCGTGTTCACACACACGCGTTCGGCGCTCAACCGCGTTAGTATAGTTTGCATCTTTGTGGCGAACGGACGATGCGATGACTGAATTAAGTTTTACGAAGATGATAAGAAATATTTTTGATAAGAAATATGTCGGAATGGTCTAGCGAGCAAATATTACGCTTCCTGTTACAAGGGAGAACAAATAATATGGGACCCCCATAATAAGCATCATAAAGACAAAAAAAACAGTCAGTCGTAGGACTGCACGTCAGACGTGAAAACATGACTTCACAATGTATTTGCATTTACATACACACACACATCTGTATATATATAATTAGGTTAAAAATAAAAATTAGGTAAAAACATATCTAAATGTATACGTAGAGTGCCCAGGAAGTTCTGCGCTTCTGGCCTCTCATAAATGTTTCAATTTCGAATGTTACATATGAATGAAATAAATTTTAGGCATTAGGGTTGAAATCATAGATATATAGGAACCGCTAATATATTTTAGATAAAACTAGGACATAAATTTGTTTTGATAGCCAAAGCGGTATGACCCTTGACTGGCAAATAAGAGGTCCTAAGTTCAAACCCAAGTATTTCTTCTGACTTTTTGTAAGTTATATTAATTTTTTATGTTATATGAGTGTATTATTTAAAAAAAAAACTTTAAAAAAAAGAGAAAACAAAAAAAAACATTTTTAGTTTTTTCGATTCTTTATTCGTCCTCATTTAAATAATTACATAATTAACACGTCATCTAGAAACTGGGCTCGGGGTTTTATATTAGATTGAAACCTTGCCCAGCCCAAGAACCAAACAATGGTCATAACAGGGGCACAACACCCTACTGTCCTGTCGTGTATCCACGCCACAATTAATACAGATTCGATATGTGTCCGAGCGTGTGAATTAGGGCTGCCAGTAAGGACAAATTATGTTATACAATCGAGTCTCAGAACTTATATGAAATCACGTACTATTATACAAAATTAGTGTTGTAGAAACTACAACTACAGAAAGTATGTCACTCTGTGGGGATTTCATGGGATGGGAGTAAGTAATAAATATAGGTAAAGGTGTTTAAACTTTAACTCTATGTGTATGAACGTACTTATTTCGTTATAGCGTCAGTAAGGACATTGTATCCAATTATACAATGCATTCTACTATACAAACAGGATACATAAGATAACCGAATTATACGAATTTTGTATCCAATTATACAATCTGGCAGCCCTGGCGCAGGCTCCGTGGCAGGCTGCATGGCAAGCTGCGTGCCGGGCTGCTTGCCAGGCTGCACGGCGTGCGTGTAAACGCACCATAATAATTATGACGTACGTTAAGACTATCGACGATCGTTTTTCATCGTGCATCGTGCGTGTCCTTGGAGGGACGTACGTCAGACACGATGGTGAGTACGGTACTTTACTCGGTTTTATTTTTTAAATAAAAAAAAAAATTACCCTAAAGTTGGTGGTAAGAAATTGTTTTTTTAATAATTTTTTTTTTGCTATTTCAACTGTTCGTCATTGTTCCATCAATTTTTTTTTGTTCGATCTTAGTTTATTTTGAAAAATAAAATAAAGTTTGCTTTCTTAAGTTGGCGGGGAAGTCGTTTTTAACTATAAAAAAATTAAGATCGAACAAATAAAAATTTTGATTGTACAATGACGAACAGCTGAAAGAGCAAAAAAAAAATTAAAGAACGACTTCTCCCCGCCAACTTGAGGGTAAATTTTTATTTTATTAAAAAAAAAATACTAATATCGAACACATAAAATTTTTAATAGAACAGTTGAAAGAGCAAAAAAAATGTAAAAAAACGACTTCTCCCCGCCAATTTAAAACAGCCGTCTGGCCCAATAGTATGTTCACGGCTTTACGAACGCTTGTTTCGACATTTGTTGTCAGACTCAGATGTCAATTTTTTTAATTGTTTGTTTTTCATTTGGTTGGTAGAAGTATGTTATGGAGTTTAACCGGCTTCGGTAATAAATAATATCAATTTGGGGTACTGAACAGGCAGTAAATTAAGATAAAATAAAATAAGTAGTAATGTCTACAGAAAACATACAACAGGATCTTATAGATCAATTGTTGCAAGAAAATGACGAAACTTTCATGGCTTTACCCGATATTGGATTAGAGCCCCATCTTTTAATTTCAAAGGTAACTTTCATAAAGTATAACTTCTTCATAACACAGTGTTAAATAATTTCTTAAAGCAATTGTACAAAGCCCGACTAGGGTATTATTCTGTGGTACTAAATCACACACCGCCCATCTGGACCAATGCCTGCGGTTTATTCTGTTTTTGGTTTTAGGTCCGTAAACATTACATGGAGTATGTAGTAAAACTTTTATCAATAAATTATGAAACAAATCAAAAACTTCTTAACAAGAACATATATTTACCAAGTGCTATCTGGAGATGTGCAAAAAGTATAGAGACTAAAGCAGCACAAGCATGTATGGTGGTACAATTATATAGGAAAAGCATTATTTCTGTGGTAATTATTGCCTTTTGAATGTACAAATGTATGTATGAGTGTATTTGTAAAATAGATGTGTATTGTAGTATATAAAATATTTCAAATCTTATTTTAAGGTCAATGAATTAAAAAATGATACTAAAAAAGGAAAACTAAACAGGAAGTTATATGAATGTTTAAATAAACCACCACCAAATGATAAAAAAATACAAACAGCATGTAACAGTATAAAAGAAAACAACTGCCAGTGTGGATTGAGCAAGAGGAAGAAGACAAATGTCATCTCAAAGTCACCAAAACATGCTTTGAATGAAACCCACCCACATTTAATAGCAATTAATGATAATTGCAACAGTTATCATGATAATTACTATCCAAAAGTTTCAATAAATACTTTACACTCATCATTACCAAAAATTCAAGCACTACCAGTCACACAAATAATTAACCAGCCAAATACTACTAGTACTACAACTAATAATACACCACCACAACTAAACCACCAAGCATCTGTTGAATCCGACCCTGATGAACTAATGATGCAATTAGAAAAACTATTTCAAGGTGATCAAAATGATGATGACATATTTGAAGGTGCATTGTGTGATAGATTAGATACTGCATTAGATGATCACACAAAAAAAGTTACAAATATAATAATGGAAACCAGTCAAATTAATACTACACAAGATGCTGTAATTGAAAATCATGCAGCCCAAATTAAATCTTTAGATGAGAGGCTAGCTTCTTTAACAGGGCTTTTAGTTCCTAGTGGTGATACTACAGTTCCAACCCAGAAGATAGAGAATCAGAAACCTAAAAGAAGTAGTTCAAGCAAGTGGCTTTGTGAGGAATATTTTTTAAAACAAAAATTGTATGAGTTGCTGGACCAAATTGGGGATAACAATAGAAAACATCTTGAAAAGGTTATTCTCAATGCTACATAATATGATACAGTAAACACTTTTTTCCCTGCTGATCATTGTTGAAATTTTCAGGTTAAAGAGAAGTTTGTCTATTATTTTGGTTATGACAGTGATGATGAAGGCATTATTTCGCCTTTAGAGGAAACACCCGAATTTGTTGTGAGTTGCAAAGAGCGGATAGCTCCCTGGGTTGTGAAGATACTCACACCTTACTACATAAAAGGGCATATTAAAGGCAAAGGGGTGTTTAAAAGCTTAGCTAAGCACTTGATCAGGCTTATATATCAATGTAGTAAATACCCAGGTGAGATTATCAGTTTATTTAACATACCTACCTATTATTCTGTCTATTAGTTGACCCAAATTGGATAAAAATCTTTTTAACAATTATCAAACTAAATGTTAAAATTGCCGACACTGCCAAAGGATTAACACTACTTACCTGTTTTTAAATTGCATGGAAATTGACAGATGTTTAATAAACATTCTTTAATAAATATTTTTATAATATAAAAAAAAATCTGCAGCATAGATAATTTGTTGAATGTTATTTGCTTGTGTTCTCAGTTCCTATTATTTTCATGTTCATTAGATACTACACATTTTAACATCAGTAATAACTTGAGAACAGATAAATAAGAATACTTTTTTCAACCTGGCTTTAACTGGTTGAATTTACAATCAATCCAATAATAATTTAATTACATTTTGTTGCAGAGGAGTATGAAGTGAGCAGTTTCGTTTCGGATTTCTTAAAGAATCACAGGACTATAAGATGTGAAGCAGATTTCAGAGAATTTAGGATTGAAAACATCTGAGTTTTATTTTATGGCCTAATATTTTATAAATAACATTAATAATAGTGTCATATTGTATAATTAGTCTAGTCAACAAGTTCAAAAACATGAAAAATAGAGATATGAGCGATAGCTCATTGGATTCGGAATCACCTCTAGAAAAATGTTTTTGAAGGATTTTGGTGCAGGTAAAAAATTGCAATTGTTATTAACAAAATAAGATGAAAAAAAATGGTATTAGTTTTTCGTTAATAAATCGAAAAATATTAATATTTAAGCAATTTTGTAAAAAGCTCGTTAAAGAAGAGGAAATTTCCGATAAAAGAGTCCCAATTCCCGGAAATCTATCTCCATTATTTATAATTTTAATTTGACGTTGAAAATAGGGCTGTTATGGCATGCGCGCGCCGCCGCTACAGAGAGTTCATCAGATAAATTTTTTTTTTATAACAAAATGTCATTTTAAAAATTTGAAAAAATCTAGTATCTTCTTAACACTTGAAAGAATCGAGCCCCGTTGAAAAAAAGTTTTATCACCATTTTTCAAGAAGTTATTCAATTAATGAATAATAGGATTAAAGGTATAAATAATTGGCCTATAAATTTGAAACTTCTTGGAGCCCTTTTGATATATATACATCATAAGATCCTGTGATAAATGTTCATAAAAGTTTATTATATAATAAATATCATTTTTTTTTCATCTTATTTTGTTAATAATTTTTTACATGCACCAAAATCCTTCAAAAACATTTTTCTAGAGGTGATTCCGAATCCTATGAGCTTATCGCTCATATTTTTAGGACCTTTATCTCTATTTTTCACGTTTTTGAACTTGTTGACTAGACTAAATGTTATGCTTTGAGTAGTATTACTCATGGAGTAAAATTTAAATAAAACAATTTATTTTGATAACTAACATTTTTATTGCTTCATTCTTTTAGATTCTGAAATCATTTCATCTGATGATTTCCGTTTTTCAACTTTTGTAAACCAAGAATTTAAAGTTTTTTGTTTAGATTTGTTCTTCTCTTCTGTTATTCTTTTGTTGCAAATATCAGATTTGTTTTTAGAATTATTTACACTAGTCGAAACTGGATGCCATGATAACACCTTGACTGGTTTAAGATAGAATAAGGCCATATCTGGTCCAACATTGTCAATATCAAGCCAAGCCTGAAATATTAAGGATTTTATCTATATTACTTTGAAATTCGTAGTAGGTACCTTACAATTACCTACGAAATTCTATGAAATTCGAGAATTCTAGCAGTGGCTGCATTTACCTAATAAATTTAGAATGTCATTAAATCAAAATAAAAAACCAGACAGGTGCGAGTCCGATTCGCACACCGCGCCGAGGGATCCGTACATGCTTGTATGTAGATACGACGAAATTCTATTTCGTGAATCGATTCTTGAAGATTATGTTTTTTCCGAAAGACAAGCTTAACTTAACGTAACTGTCAAAATTAAGGCATTTATCGCAAAAAAAAAAATGTGATGTAACAATCGATATTATTAACGTCTTTCGGATCTTTTCTTTTACTTGTGGAGTGAAGTGGTTATGTCTGAATCGAACCGACTAAAACGACACGGTGTTCCGTCACGGTTGTCTATGGCCGGGGGCTCAGGTATAACCCAGGAAGGAACTCCCTGGACCCCTGACAGATTTGACTACCTGTCTAGAAAGCAGTAGTCTCGCAGTCGTGAGTGGGAGCCGTGTTCCCCTTCAGTTTAGAAAGGCGCGCGGAACACGTCGCGCCACCGTCTCGTGCCTATTTTCTTCTGTTTCGGCGCCGGGTTACCCTTCCCGACGCTTTAAGGCCAGCGCTCACGGAGGCCGTAGGTAATTAGGTGCCCTAACGCGTGCGTCCTCTGCGTGACGGGAGAGTGCTAGTCCTCTCCCGTTCCCTTTCCGCCGTCTCTTTGGCGTACAACACCTCCTCGCAAATTGAGGCGACGTGAGTCCCACGCGCTCACGCTCCTTACCATAGCTAGCACCATGGTCTCTAGAAGGCTTAAATTATAGTATCTTTTGATTTTGTTGACTTGATTTTGATTGATTTGTTTCAAGGGACCGCAGACAAGTATTTGTAGCGTTAATTTAAACTTGACACCACCACGTGTTCCAGAGAAAAAGGGTCTTGACAGACAGATGGACAACGAAGTGATCCTGTGGTCACCATTCACAACTCTCAGAACCCACAGGAACAAAGAAATGGTGACACAATAGCAACCGCGAATCCCTTTGTTTCAAACTAACGGTTAGTAACGAACCGCGCGAGATGAACTGCTTTCTGATTGGCTGTGGAAAGCGCGGGATTGAATGCAGCGACAACAGCTACACTCAGCGGAAGCTTTGCACATACTACACCGCTTTCTGATTTGTCGAACGAGTTCGCGCCAACTGAAATGCTTTCTGATTGGGCGAAGGATCGGAGCTTGGATATTTTTACCACTCTTGGACCGCCGAACATCCTTAATTCCGATAATGGACGAGAATTTTGTAATAAAATTATTGAAAGTTTGTGTTCTATGTGGCCGGAAGTGAAATCGTCCACGGAAAGCATAGACATAGCCAGAGTCAAGGGTCAGTGGAGCGTGCCAATCAAGATATAGAAAATCTGCTGAGCACGCTGAAACAAATCAGTCATCAAAGTGGTCAGAGGGTTTAAAATTCATCCAGGAAAATTAGAAAATAGAGCACATCACGAGGGAATCAAATGTTCCCCCTACGTAGCAATGTTAGGTAGTCCAATGAAAATGGGCTTTGCAACGTCAGCAATCCCTAGAGATATGATTGTCGGAGTAAGATCTAAAGAAGATTTAGAAAATTGATTGCATTCGCAAAAAATAAATGCAATTCATCAAGACAAAGAAGATAAAATTGTTGAGAATGAGTCAGAAAAGGACTTAAACAGTAACACTGTGAAGAATAAAACACAAGCAGACGAAATTATTTTTAACGAAAAGATAAAGGAGAAGAAAATAACTGATGATTTCAGTGTAACGATTCAGAGACATACTGATTCAGAGATAGAGAACGCAACTAAATCTCAAGAAGTTCTTGTAACAATAGAGCCAATATCGAAAAAGATAGCATTTGTACTGGCAATAAGAAACAAACCAAAATTGAATTTGGAAAAACAAGCTGAAAAATGAAAGCCACTTCGGCTGATAAATATCCAAATGTGAAAATTGGCGAAAATGTAAGACTGAAAATTCCAGACATTGACAGGGCTAAAACTGACCGAAAAAGCATTATTGCAGTTGTGGTAGACGTAAGTGACAACCAGTTTTACCAACTGGACATTGATACATACCAGATGAACATTGGAGTACTAAAGCAGCTTTATGCACAGAATCAGTTTACCTCGTGTTCTAAAGATTATATAACTTTTGATTTGAACTCTTTGTGTTTAGAATTCCAACTTTCCGTTACGTTATTTGTACGGTGGCTCTCGTTGAATACACACCATTCATCTACATTTTTAATAAAAAAATCAAAATATTGAATAAATTCCCGGATCTTCGCATTTTGAAAAGTTATAGGTACTCTGTAACAAAATATATTGCCATCCTTCTGCAATACGATCATGGGGCAATAGAGGCAGGCTGGAACATAGACCTACAAATGCGTGTGTAAATTTTATTTTTTGATGCCAATATTTTTTGATCTCTTCCATATATTCTGTGTAAAATGAAAATAACACCATTTGTTGGTCCTGGTTCAAAACCTGCGTGTATGTTGTTGGGTTTCCAGTTGTTAATACGGTGTGTTATAAGGTCAAATAGAGTAATATGACTTCTCCGTTTTATTGCTCATCAAAGGGTAAACCAAAGACATAGTCTTTGTATTACTTCCATCATCACCATGCAATACAACTAATTGATAAAATGGCTTTGGAGCACTATAAAACGTACCATCAAAGAAATATTCTTCAATAACCTCCATCTTTTTTCGTGCTTCCTCAGAACAAAATACTATTATTCTCGTCTGTTCAGTGTAATTTGTGTAATTGGCTAATAACAAATTAAGAAATTTGCAGGAGACCTAAATATCTTAAACAAAATGTTTTGCTGCATCACTGTACAATAACGTGATCAATTGGAGCACGGGATCCTATATAGTCCAGGTGAACAACATTTAAACATTTTATGCAATCAGCTGGTCTTGACGGCGCCGAACGTTTAAGATCATTCATCGTATCGCACAAAAATAATATCTACGGTTGTTAAGCTTACATTGCGTAGCACCAAATGAAACTAATGACTATAAATCCTTAACCTCGCATTTTTATGATGAACTGACTTTTCTATTATGATAAGTATCCAAAGAAATATGTTTTTTGCGTAGCTCAATCGATCGCTATTATTCCCGTATGTTTGGCTTGCCACTATATGTAGCATCTTATTATACTCACTTCAATCTGTTCCTCAGTATTTAATACAGCTGGCATTCTGTGGTGTAACCAATCAAGAGTACTATTGGACTCCATAGTTATTACAGAGTACGAATATATTATTGTTTCTTCATTCTGCCACACATTGTACAAACCTGCCATATAAAGTAGGTTTATTCCTCTCCAACCTTGTTCCTCATCAAATATATTATTCCAAGTATCTGTCTCATCAACCTGAAAATTAACATAAGCATGGCTTGCCTGAATTCTTTAAATATTATGCTATTACTGATAGAAACATGAATAAATATCCACAACACATGAGAACCGTTTTTACAATGGAGTAGTACAGAATAAAATCATAGTGTGGGTATGAACATCCACACAAGAGTTTTGTTACTGTTTAGGGTTACACACTGGTCAGTTTTAAGTGGCATACAGTGGCCAGTTTCAAGCTGGCACACAGTGGCCAGTTTCAAACTGGCTATATAAAGACTTAGAGGGCTCAGACTGCCCGACAATTGCCAGTTTGAGTTACTCTATTCTGAACTCTGACCTTCTCCAGCTATTGCTTTCACTCCCCAATCCATCCATATAATTTATATCCTTTTCCTTGCATTGCCTACCTTTCACTCCCAATTTTCCCATCTTTCATTTGCAAAGTGCCCAGTTGGCAGCAATAGGCTTACCCCCTATTATGTGAGAAGGATCAAATTCTAGTTGGCAAAATGGTCTTTAATTCTCCTCTGCCTACCCTTTCGAGGATACAGGCACGAGTGCATGTATGTATGTTTTAGTTATAAGAATGACAGATGGTTAGTTCTGTTGTTTCTTATAACAGGCATCTTAAATTTTTTTATAAATTACTGCATCTAGACTTATATAGTAAAACTGAAGAGTTTTTTGTTTGTAGATTTGTTTAAATTGTTGTTGATTTTTCGAATGTGACTGGTAGTTTCAGAAGTTAGAGCAATCTCTGAAACTACCAGTCGGATTCGAAAATATCTTTAATATCCAGATTGATGAGGAATAGTATAGGTATAGGCTATGTAATATCACGCTACAACCTTTAGGAGTGGAGCAGTGACCATAAACAGGGGTGAAACTGCAGGAAATAGCTGATATAGTAATAAGATACATGATATAATAACTGATGCAGGAACACACATCTCACACACAGCCATCTGTTGCATGCTCATCACACAATTATTTGTCCTGGGTGGGAATCAAACCCATAACCTCTGGCTCAGCAGTCAGGACCACTAGCCACTAGACCAACAGGCCAGTCCTTTGCTAGTTAATTTGACTAATATTACAAACGTGAAAGTTTGTGAGGATGTATGGATGTTTGTTACTTTGTCAAGCAAAAACTACTGAACCGATTGCGATGAAACTTCGTATGTAGAAGCTGGAGACCTGATTAACACATATACTACTTTTTATCCCAATATTCCCACGGCATTGGGACTTCTGCAGGTGAAACGGGGTGGGCAGGTGGACGCAGCTAGTTGATTCACAGTTATGTTCTATATGTGTGGGTTTTCTTGTCTCATTACCCTACTTGTTGTGCCAACCAGTAATACAATGAGGGAAAATTTGTTTTTCAATTCTAATTACGAATTTAAACATACCTTTACACTGTCATCCTGTGGTGAATATATGTAATAAGGTTGCTTATTTTTTGTTGGTCTATTGGTGGTTTGCCACTCATAGAATCCCTCTGCAGTAATTATGCATCTACCTCCATTTCGTAATATTGGGCTGTATAGTTTAGAATCCTTTACGTTTTCTAAACGACAATTGTTTGTGCTTAAGTTATGTGTTTTGTAATCTCCCTGTAATTGCATAAACAAATTAGTAGTGATTAGGTAATTTTTGTAACTGCTTCAGAACTTTTTTACCTTGTGCCACGGTGGTATTATTCCCCACATCATTGGTTTAAGAACTCTGTTACTTTTCGCAACATTTTTAAATCTGGTGGAAGAAACTAAAACTGGTGTCACATCAGTTGGGGCAATATTGTACGATGGAGTATAATCCTTCCCTGCATTATATTCAGGCAACCACTGTGGTTTCATAAACGAATTTGCATTTTTTGTTTTGTAACTGCAAGCGCATTGTATTTGTTCTTTATAGAGAGTCCTGAAAAGTTAAATCTATCAGCGTTTTGCTAAGTTCGCTGGAATATAAACTTTCAACAAAAAAATAATTTGTACCCACAATGCGGTACGACCACACATTATTGTTCGTTGTTCGGAAATATTTATTGTTATTCTTTAGTTGTACTCATAAACTTAATATACTGTTGTACTTGTGTATTTTCCGAAACGCAATCACAGAATTTAAAATGTTTGTTTACGCACTGCACAGTGCTGCCAACTCTAATAAAAGTTTTATGCTAAATCTACGTTTAGAAAATGCCAAAAATATGTTAAAATTATGTTAAGAAAAAAAATGCTTATCGCAAAAAATTAACTTAAATGTGTATATTTTGGTTAAAAGAAACGAAACAGTATATTATATATTGTGCTTTAGGGCAATGCTTTATACTTTTGAAATGTATAAAAAATAGTTAACTTAAAGTTAATCATTATTCGTTGTGAATGTTATGTTAATAAACAAAAAAATATTGTATGTTAAGGAAACAGTGCGACTAAAAAGGGTCTATTCTATGGCTGATTTTCAGTCTTATGTATTTTTGATGCTAATAATGCAACACACACTATCGAACTTGTACCTTCAAGTAAGGCAATCCCACAGTATAATGTATATACAGTATGGTATCTTCATACAAACGGTTTTTATGTGGGAGAGCCATGCTTCGGCACGTATGGGCCGGCTCGACTCCGCTCGTTACCACGGCCTCACAGAAAACTGGCTGTGAAGCAATGCTTCGCAAAATTTCGCCGCGTGAGTGAGGTTACCGGAGGCCCTAATCCTTTCCTCTCCCATATTCCCGTCCTTCCCCTCTCCCCCCTCTTCCCAATCTTCCCCCCCACCCCCTTCTCCTACTCCCACCTTAAAGGGCGGCAACGCACTTGTGACTCTCGAGTTACAAGTGCCCATGGGCGGCGGTAGTCATTTATAATCAGGTGACCCGTCTGCTCCGCAGTGACGAACGAACGTAGTGATCGCTTTTTAAACAGTAAGCGTGCGATGTGATAAGTACTTAATATGGCAAATAGAAATTATAGACTGTATTGTGCTGGTTTTGGTTGCTTGATTTGTTTAAAAACGCACCCAGTGATAACATTTTTTAAATTACCTGGAAACTCCGGCAGGTAAGACTATAAAATAATTTTTGACGTGACAACGTCTTATAAATTGGTTTGCCGGGTGACACTTCAAGAAACTGCGTTACGCTCCGCTCACGTTATGCGCTCACAATGAGAGCGAGTGAGAGGCACGCGTTTTAAATATAATTCTTTGTATAAATAAATGTTTTAAATTGTTACTATTATTTCATGCTTCTTCCTACTATACGAATGAATATTCACATTAAAATTATTTTACCACTCAAAGTCGTTGTCACGTAAAACTTTCGCCCGTATACCGACTTTACAGGCAACCAATTTTTTTTATGTACTTACTAGTACATAATTTGTTTCTTTTTCAATAGGTAGGTATTTCGCTTTTTCCACCGAGTAAAATTCCTGGATTAACAAATAAATAAGTAGATAGGGTGTTAAAAGTGACACACGAGTGACTTACCCAAGTTCGCGTAAAAAAACTAGTAGGTAGTTTCCTAGACTCTAGACTAAGCTATCTATTTACTCGTGTATTTAGCTACGTACATATATTATTGAATTAAACGAAATATCATTATGAAATGATTATGAAAGTAAAAAATGATAGGTACCTACCTACTATTTATTTCATTCACAACGAATTTTCGTATTTTTTAATAAAAATAAATTATAATATTTACAATCACAAAACTAGAAAAAAACTCAAGTAGGTAGATGAAATTATGGGCAGTCCTGTCGCGTATTTACGCCGTCCGGCTGTAGGTAATTATTTTAAGGAAAGGGGCCGAGTCACAATACTGTATATACTACTGTACTGTACATATACTGTGGCAATTCGTTTTCATATATAAAAAATATAATTGTTGACGTATCATGCTCCTGCAAATTATTAATTTTTAAATTCGGTCGTATTAGTTTGTTTTGGGATTAACTAAAAAAACAGCCAGTTTCTAGGTACTTGCAACACCGGCAGGCAAATATATAAAAATAACATATATTATTTTTGCTAACATTTTGTAGATAATTCTTACACATAAATATATACATAACACAACACTACTTATATACCATTATTTAAGAGCACGATACACCTAAGATGCAATAGAAAAATTAACATAATCCCATGAAAAATTATGTCAATAATGTATTTTTTTTAGAATATAGCAAAATGTCAATGTACTCACTAAAATTAATTAACTGTCAGTATATTTCTCGTCTTCCTATAAATAACAAGTTTGGCAAACAAAAATATACATACTGCAAGAATGTGTTATGGGTAAATAGAATTCACGTCCCTGGCAACATCTATAGTAATGGCGTCGCTATTTTATTAATTTGAAATTTTAATTTTAATTTTAAATTTTATATTTTATAAATACATTAGCAAATAGAATACTTAGATATGAAATGTGATGTTCAGACACATATGATTTTTTTTAGTATAATTTTTACAGGATTTGACAGCACAACCAGACATTTTTGAATATTATAAATAGCGACTCGAGACGTACTTCAGCGGCGAACGTTCGCTCGCGTGTGACGAGTGAGTCGCTTATATTTGTAATAGTCGCTTATATTTGTAATAGTCGCTTATATTTTTTGGCTTCAGTTTTGGGGCACGGATTAGGCATCTGGACCTATATATAATCTAAGTATTGGGTATTTTCTAGACGCGTGCATATTCTAGTGTTGCCGAACTATCGATTGTTTTCATCTTAAAAAGTACCATACTGTCGATTAGCCTATCGACACTATCGATAGCTCAGAACGACGCAATACTTTTGAATGAGTGCAATACTATCGATAGTATTATTGCTCGCAAATAAAACACTATGAATAGTATCGATACTATCGATAGTATTTTTGCTCGTAAATAAAAAACTATCGATTATTTTAGACTATCGATAGTCTGTCAATTTGCAATAAAATTGGTATGTTTTAACAGTAATGTAATTAAAGGAGGACCATTCTGCCCTGCTAATTGTACTTGCAGTAATCGACATTTTTGTGATTTTCACTTTTTGCAAAAATGACATCTTAAGGAGTTGATCTATGCATAAAAAAATTATTCTCATGATTTTTTTTATTATAAACATATTTTTTATTTAACGAGAAACGCAGCACTTGCACAAAAACATTGCTTTTGTCAACTTTTTGTTAACAAGATCTGCAGCATTCAGCATGTGCTAGAAGGTTGTGCAGTACTTGATACGTTTACTGTAGCTTAGTTTAGCATATAACTTCTTTTGAAACGAATACTAATTAAAGCCAAACGAAGTATTCTACAATAATGCGTTTGAGTGTAGCGAGCATAAGAAAGAGCCACTCTTGCGCTGCTAAAACTAAATGCAGTATTAGTATACAGTGCCTCGTTTCGTGCTAGCAAATCAGTGCGTCGATGTCATTCGCAAACGAAACCACTAGCTAAAAACGCAGCATTGAACACTTGCTAGGTGATTTTGCAAAAATAAACACAAATACTGCATTTTTGCTGCATTAGGTAATGGAATACTTGAAATTTGGTGTCCGATCACTTAATTCCTTTTCTAGAGTCATTTTTACACGATGCACAACCAGTCAATATTGAAAATTATAATACAGCGGCTCGTGTCGTACTTCAGTGGCGAACGTTCTCTTGCGTGTGACGAGTGACGTGAAGCGTGCGAAGACAACAATATTAGCGTGGACCAGCGGCAGTATTCTAAGTTAGTAGGTACAACGATAATGGTGATAGAACCGTAACTAAATCTTCATTCCTCATATCAGCTTCAGTAGGTATTTTTCTTTTTGTCCTCATTTCAGAACAAAATTTGTTTATGACTGGATTCCTCAGACAGTTGTTAAGACTTAGAAAGACTTTTTATAAAAAACCTTTTCTTTCACCTATATTCCCTTAACTACTCACCAATGTCAGTATTAATACATTACCTGCTGCCCTAATGTGTAAAAAATAACCATTGACTGCTACCTAATATATACACAAAGGCTGTGAATACAGCTCTTGAATACTGGTAATGGTAAATAGGTAGTTTCACATGTTTGCTGTGTGTTCGAAGCAAGCCTGCCTGCTTAACAGTCAGTCAAGCCACCTACAGGACAACTTACTATAAATTTAAATATGCAGGAAAATGTATCTAAGTACTTTTACGAAATGTTAAGCTAACTCCAGACAAGACACAGACAAGTTTAAAAATATATTCGTTGAGCAAAAATAATTATTAACCAAAAAATTTCGATCGCGCTCGAGAATGTCAAGGTGACGTTTTTTTTTTTGCAAGTTTGTAACCCACCAACTGCCTTGCGTCATGCTCAAATCGTCAGATTATTAAAATGCACACTTGCCAGCACATAATTTACCCACCTTATCTTAATCTGACGCGCTCGAGTATGTCAAATGATCGATTATGAATAATGCTATATTAATCTAACATTCTAATGGGATGGTCCTAACACTAATTCTGAATTTTTTCTCTAAAAAGTTTGTATCAGTGTGCTGTATGCATAAAAACTTTGACAGTACAATTATAATTTTACGTTACAGAGACATCTTTCGTAACTTTGAGAAATTCCAGTGATAATTTCATCATAGAGTTACCAATTTTATATACATATTATATTTTATTATTGTATATTATATATTTCAGCAAGAGTCATTTACACATAAATGATTTTACTTGAAATTATTTGAATATTATATTCTATAGGGAGATACATAACTTAATTTTGCAATTAAGAGCTGAAATCAAACTTTGTAATGATCACATAATAATATTACTATATTATTCCATATATGAACAATACATAGATAAGGAACTTTAATCCCTAAAATGTTTTTGCAGACTGACTGGATATGATACATGTGATTGGCGACTAACTGGAACTTCCTGAGTGGTTTTTCAGCAAGTGGAAATACTACGTCTGCGGTAGTGTTAGCTAGAAGTGAGCGGTAAAAAGAATTTAGTCAGATCATAAAGTTGAAAACAATTTATTCAGTTAGATTGATATTTTACTAACAGATTGAAATAATAAATTTATATACCTGTAAATACACCTACCGTAGAGTCAATAAATTTTCATTAGAGGCAGTAGTTAGTAGGGCCTCGTACCAAGTCACGGCAAGCTAAGTGTTCTTGTTTTCTAAAACCATTTTGTTCGTTATTTGTACTAATAAGCTGTTGGGCAATAAATTTCATTATTAATTGTATGGAAGTGCTAGAGGGCTGCACTTAGTATAATCATAATCATTAAACAGTCTTCACACTATACAAATTTATTATTAGTAGTTAGTATTTACTACTGATCAGATTTGGAATTGAATTTGTTAACGCCAATTTTTATGCGATTGTATTTCCTGTGCTGGACGGACTCATTGTAAAATATTGGATTTATGTATTACTAACCATTACGGCAACGCACGCGGATAAAGCTATTCGGGAGCGCTTTTTCTTCAGACTTTCTTAACAAAAATCAGTATTTAAGGTTAGCTGAGAGGTATAAGCTAGTCCTTATGAATTTAGCTATGATATACAAATAGTATTTTTCGAATCCGACGGGAAATTCTAGAGATTAGCCCGTTTAAACAAACATACAAACAAAAAACTCTTCAGCTTTATTTTATTAGTATACATGAGACTAGTTCAAAATACAGTAAAGTACAAAAATTGCTTAATGTATGTAGTTTATTTACAAAGTACAAACGAAAGCCATCCATACCGTACGCGACGCGACTCGATACTACGATGCTTCATTTTAGTATCAAAAGTAACGCAACGGCATGATAGTAACATGAACTAATTGTAAAAGTAACTAATACATACGGGTACACTTTATCTCATTACTTTCACAGCCCTATCCAGTATAGAAAATAAAATCAAATGATTATTGTGTACGTGAAATCTGTTCGTAAGCCAATTCAATCGAACTGATCAGTAGTAAGTTGTTTCGCGTTAAAACCGTTTAAAATTATATATTTGACCAATTAGCGTCCGATTTGACACGATCAAGTCAGGCGGTCCCGACTAACCAATGACCTGGAATTGGACAATTTGACTACACAAGACACGTTTCGATTGTAAATCTAGTCAAATTGTGCCGTGTGGAAGCCGTTTTAATATGATAAATGACATGCCACTTACGTTAAATTATAGTTAAGTACAAGCACTTACCCTAAATTGTTAGTGTTCTGGTTTTATATTTTAAAAGTGTAAATTACTCTTAGGTGTAAACAGTTAGATCATTTTTGCTGTTTAACCACGGAGCAGATGTAACGGCCGCCATTTTGTAAATTATTTGTACTCATAAGCTGTTGACAGTAAACAACTTAACTTTATTATTATATATATAATTAGTTATATGGAGGTGCTGGAGGGCGGCATTTCATCTTATAATAGCATAGCATCTTATTAATCACTGCCGTTATGACATTTCACTTACATTAAATTATAATTAATGTACCTACACTATATATAATCTAAGACCTACACGTACTTACCTAAATTGTACTTATTGTGTAGGTGGGTACAACCAAACCTCTCTGATGCAAATTAAGCAAAATATCAAAACAGTAAAATTTATCAGTCAAATCTTTAAAAATACCCACGCACATTTCTCTGCCTATATCTCTGTGGCACTTTGCTCTTGCGACATATCGACAGATTCGACAGTGGGGCATTGCGCCGCTTGCGGAAATGAAATGTAGCATTTATAGTAGGGTAGCGGAAGCGGAAAATGTGACAGTTGACAGTTCGTAAACAGTGTTTCCGTTTTATAAAAAGGTGATCAATTATCAAATAAAATTACTCTGTGAGGATCAACTTAATTAACTAAAACAATAATGTTGTCATGTCCGCACTTCACGCTCGGCGAGTGAAGGCGAGTGGCACTCGGCATCGCTCGCTTTCTTGTCGGTATTTTGGCGAAGACACAGTGAAAACAAAAAAAAAGAATATTAAATTGGGTGACGTACTGGGGACTACAGTGTTTCATTCACGTACCTATCTAATTTTTTTCATTTATCTCACGAATTTTTTTTTAATACAAGTTCTAAGTAATTTCGTTGAAATTTCCGATAGCAAATATCCCTATCGGTAAAATCGATCCGTTCGATGTATTTTCGGGACAGTGATCGATGTATGTTCGACAAGTGAAACAATTCATACTTTTAAATAACATCACGGACGAACTCAAAGTAGCCACATATGTTAGATTAGTAGGTGAACGGACATATAACCTAATGTGTGATTTGTGCTCCCCTGAAAATCCGGAAAGCAAAGCTTACGAACAATTGGTGGAAATCTTTAGAAGTCATTTAGAACCACAACGATCAGAAATAGCCGAACGGCAGACTTTTCGGGAAAGAAGGCAAAAGTCAAACGAAACCGTGATGAAGTTTTTACAAGACTTAAAACATCTTTCGATCCACTGTAAATTCAGCACCAACTTGGAGGAGAACCTTCGCGATCAGCTCCCTAGCAGACCCGTATACACCGAATACACCGTATATACTCGGTGTAGGTATACTCAGTGTGGTGTATACTTAGGAGTATACGATAGATATATTTGGTGTTTATTGATCACACACTGAGTATAGAACAAAAATACACTCATATACAATATACTCGGTGTGAATTCGAATCATATACCTACCTACCGCATGTTTACACCGAGTATACACTCAATTTTTTTTTTAAATCTCAATTAGGAAAATTTTTTAGAGGCTTACAAATACTAACGTAGACCGAAAAGTATTTCATAAGTGTGAAACGATCCAACTTTATAACTGCAGAAAATTTGATTCAATCTACAAAGATTATTCTTAGATTCGATAGATAGATTAAGTGTTTACTTGGGTTGTTTGAATATATTGAAATAAAAATTCAGTATACACCTCGTAAGCTTGATGATATCATATGACTTAGTGTAAACTCCTTCCTACCTACTGTTGCGAATCACACTACTCCGCGGGGCGCGGCGGGGACCGAAAAGACGAAAGGGGAGCGCACACGGCCACGGAGGCCGCTAGCCGGCGCCGATGAACGCACGTCGCATGCACATTCACCAAAATACCTCAAGCCGAACTAGACGCGAACGCGTTTCTAAGTACTTAATTAATGTAATACGGAAATTTACCATTATATCAAGCCAGTCACTGTCATACTGCATTTTTATTACAACCTCAACACACGAAGTAGACCCGTCTCCAGCATTGGCAATCCCGACGAAAAAGCGGTCCCCAGGCGTTCTTCGTTCTTTTGGATGTTCAGCGGTATATTTAGCTGGTATACGTATACGCTGGTATGTTCACGTCTTATTTGTCACTTATAAAAATTTTCAACTTTCGGATTTTAAAAAATTCCAGCTCACGGGACGTTAAAAAATTCTAGGCGTGTACTCGGTGTATATTCGGGGTGAATTCGACACATATACACTATGTATACTTGGTGTGTACTGAGTGTGTACGGATCCGTTAGGGCTGGTGATAGGTATCGCCGACGTGGAGATGAAGTCAAGCTTGTTCGCGGAAAAGTCTTTAAGGTACAAAAAGGCGGTGGAGCTAGCAGTGCAACCTTAGTGACAGTCTGAAGAAAGTTACGTAACCTTCGCAAGTACCTTGCTGAAGCGAGGACTTTACGACTGACTTCTTGCAGCTATGGTCCCCAAGATAAGGTACTATCCATGTAAATTTCCAAGTTTCTGACACTAGTGCTGATCTTTAAATGTGGTGCCATTGAATTGAATTTGGGGCAGTTATGACCAGTCAATTCTTGAAACTAATCTAAGTCAGCATTGACTATGTTAATTGACCATATTAAGTTAGGTGTTTATTGTGTGTTAAAATCTGAACCTGGCTGAAGACGAACAACGAAAGCATTCCCAGAGGGTTGACGTCAGGTTGGCGGTCGGTCATAAAACTTAGCAAAATTACTGGCAGCATATCTTCTGCTCTACATACTACTAGAAATAAGACATATTTGCGCCGATCCCTTATTGATTTTATTGAGATACGGGGAGTAGACTGTTTTAGTTCCCTTTGGTCTGAAAACCACAACCCTACCGCAGTGACATATTTGTTGTCAGGGCTCACACGTGCCTGATGCTCTCCGGTCACTGTACCTGCCTTCAAATTGTAAGAGTCCCATATGTCAAATACTTAGGGATAATCATTGATCAGTTTCTCAGATGGGACCAACACATAAATGTACTTTCCTCCAAAGTGAGAAAACTCACTTTTGTGTTTAAAAACCTAGTCCACGTAGCCGATAAACAACACTTCTTAATGGTATATACCGCCCTTTGCGAATCTCTTCTGACAAAATGTTACCTAATGAAATTGGAAAGGTCCCAGCGAGCAGTTCTTAAAGTTATGACCAGAAAACCATTCCGTTACCCGACAACCCAACTGTACAAGGACGTCCCCGTTCTTACTGTAAGGCAACTGTTTATATTACAAACCGTTCTAAAGACACATTCCAGACTAAAATATGACCCAACACTCTGCAAACGGAAAAGAAGACACGACCGAGTCTGCACCATCGTATGTTGTAGAACAGCCCTGGTAAAACGATACTCCTATTTCCTGTACAGCCACCTATATTATAAAGTAAATAGAGTACTTGGTATTTACCCAATGCCCAAGCGTGACGCAAAAAAGAAACTCTGTGAATGGCTTCAAAATCAAGACTATGAGACAACTGAAACATTTATTAAATAAAACACTTGCAAAATAAAACCCATTCCCCACTCTCCTCCCCTCCCGTCCGAATAAAATCCTACTTTCTCCGACAACATAAACATACAAGCACGCAACTATACACACACAATCAAACACATACACAAATACATACATTTACAACATTCAACATGCCTTGCCAACAATTCTCATGTATCAATGAATATTGTATTGTATTAAAATGTTTTGTCTCCTGTATGGGACCGAATCTATTCACCCTGATGACTCAAAACACAGGTATTAGCTTAGTTTGAGAGTCAGAGGCAAACCGATTTTGTACTTCTATAGCTGATGATTGTAAGCAATATTTTACATATATGATGTACTAGCTATAAGCAATTACCCATGTACATGTAACTATTTATTTTTGGCTTAATAAACAATATTTTTATTATTATTTCTCTTTATTAAACTTAAAACTTATAAATTACATTTTTAAATATGTATAAAACAAAATATATCTTTAAAAATAAAAAAAATAGTAGACCACCGACATCGGGTACAGGGACCAAGACACCGGTGGTTAGGGCTCCAAAGACAGGAACCTCCTCACTATACGGGCCGTGTCGAGGAGAACTGCTTTCTGCATCAGTCCCTTGATCCACCCGTCTAACGCGAGCCTCTTAAGGTGTTGATCGAGGCTCTTGGCTATTAATCCATGAGCAGATATGACAATCGGAACAATGATCGCCGAATCGACATCCCACAAATCGACAACCTCGTGAGACAAATCCAAATATTTTAATTGTTTTTCTTTTTTAACTTTCACGAGGTTCACGTCATGAGGAACAGCGATATCGATAATCATTGCGCGGCGCTCTAATCGGTCTATCAGCACTATATCAGGCTTATTGGCAGCAATAGTTCTGTCAGTGCTGATAGGTCGATCCCAATACAATATGGCACGACCATTTTCGAGAACTGGGTCGGGCACATACCTGTAATATGGCACCTCTGAATTCACAAGATTGTATTTAAGGGCAAGTTGTTGCCATGTACAATCCTGGCCACTTGATTGTGTCTATGCAAATATTCCCCGTTGCCAAGACGAGAACATTCAGAAATAATATGCCTGATAGATTCACCAGGACAGTGGCATACCCGACAGATGTCCACCGTACCATCTTTCAGAATATATTTCTGATAGTTATTCGTCATAACAACTTCGTCCATAATTGCAAAGACAAAACCTTCGGTTTCTCCAAAAAGATCACCGAACACCGTAGGAGCTTTAAAGTCTATATCAGGCCCATTGAGGACCCGATAAAAATGACCATGAAGTTCTTTGCCCTTCCATACCTCCCTGCGATCATTAGTACTAAGTACTACAGGCTTGCGCCAGTTCTCTTTAGCCAGAGCGAGCGGAGTACTCACTCCGCTCGCTCTGGCTCACCGTCCGTTGTCCACTGTGACCACATTACGATGCACTCCCACACCAGTATGAAGACAATAATATTCTCTAAGGTTGTATATCTCGCGATTGTGTAGGGTATTAATGTTTAAGAGTCCGCGATCCCCAAACTTTCGCGGGATATACAACCTCATTACCGATGAACGTGGGTGGTGCATTCGGAATGCAGTCAGCAGTGTACGGACTCTCCTATCAAGGGCATCTAATTCGGTCTGAGTCCATCTAAGTATACCAAAGGAATACATCAGAACCGGCATGACCCAACCGTTGCAGGCACGCATTTTGTTACCCCCTGATAAAAGACTTTTAAGTACTTTTTTCGAAGCCCTCCTGCAGCGCTTGTTTCATATGAGATTCAGGTATTCCAAATGACTGTGATATACCTAGATACTTGTAGCTTTCAGTGGCAGACAGAGATCTGAGTTTTGTTGAATCTAAAAGTTCGACTCCTTCAGATTTTACTATCACGCCTTTCTTTACATGCATGACTGCACACTTGTCCACACCAAATTCCATCTTGATAGAGTTACTAAAGTTTTCAGTCACCTTCAGTAACGCTGTCAATCGCAAATTAGTGGGGGCAATAAGTTTCAAATTGTCCATGTACAGAAGGTGAGATATAACTCGATCGTCTTTCTGCAACCTATAGCCTAGTCCTGAACCCTCTAACAGCGTACTAAGAGGAAAGCTAAAATCAAAGCTAGGCAGAACCACAAGGGACTCAAACTATCACCTTGAAATATACCCCGCTCGATCTTTATTGGTACATCGTTTGCCGCAATCTGCCGGCATCCTGGATAGCGAAGTGCCGTTCTCCACTGCCCCATACACGACTTCAAAAAAGTGCAAAGAGTTGTATCAATTTTGTACAACTCTAGCACTCTCAAAAGCCATGTATGTGGAACTGAATCAAAGGCCTTCTTATAGTCTATCCAACATGTTGCCAGATTCTTACGGTGACGACGTACCTGTTGGCTAATGGCCATATCTATGATAAGGAGCTCTTTAGTGCCACGGGTCCCGCTTCTACATCCATTCTGAGAAATAGATATGATCGAATTTTTATTTAAATGTGTAGTAATTTTGAGTATCAGAATAGAGAAGCTTATACATAGTTGGTAGGCATGTAATTGGTCTATAATTTTTGGGATCCATGGCACTACCAGATTTATAGAGTAAGTGGGTTACGCCAGTTGTCAAAAATTGGGGTAACGAACCGGAATCCAGTGCTGCTTGGAACTGAGATGCCAAACGAGCATGCGAGCTTCGGAACCATTTAAGCCAAAAGTTGTGCAGTCCGTCTGGTCCATACGATTTCCAGTTTGATAATAACTGAACTGCACAAATTACGTCACTTGTGGCTATGGAAATTGGTTCCATTACTTGTATAGACTCGCATGAGCGCCCGACATCTCGTATCCAATCACCTTTTGAATGAATGACAGGCACCGACCAGATATTACGCCAAAATGCATTTGTAACATCATCATCTGGGAAATGCCCGTCACTCACACAGGGATCCGATTGTTATTATTATTATTATTAATTAAATTTATTTACAGACCAAAAGAGACCGCCCAAATCTATACCTACCTATTTAAAAACCATTTATAAATGTGAGATACGTGAACGGTAACTAACTGACTTTATTGTTGGTATCCACAAATATGCATAGCCACGTCACACATAATAATAATAATAACTCCACACATCTCACACATGGCCGTCTGTTCCCAAACTAGGCAGAGCCTGTACTATTGGTAATTGATTCAACAAAAAAACGAAGATTCGATGTTCCTATAAATAAATATATCGAAAAATCGAATAGAATAAATAATTGTCAAATCATCGCTTCAATCCGATATATCGTATGTAAAAGATTAAATAAATTCGATTTTAAATGAATATCCCTAGTTTGACACTATGCAAAATTTGCAGAATGCTTTGACATCTTGCAAATTTTTGGTCTGCGGGAATATTGTAGACTTGTAGTCTAAGTCAAGAACTGTGGTACCTATTGGTCTATCGTTTATTTATTTCACAATTGAGTTGGTATCTACTTTCATATAATTAGAGTAAATTCTAGTTTTAATGTAGCCTATAAATAACCTTCAGGCCATGGAAATCAGTTAGAGCAGTTTATCTCCTAAGCGTCAAGCCGATAAACAAAATCATGTGGAAATATGTAACGCGTCGTATCAGGGATACTTTCGAAAGAAGTGCAAGCCATTTTGATAGACGCAGCACCACCGTTGTAAACAGTGCTCCAGGAAATTTCTGCGATGAGAAAAATAAGCAACCTTGCTGTAAATGGTTTTCAAGAAATTGCACTTCGTTTGGAAACGATAGTGGCACTAACAGGAAGAAATGGAGCTTCGAACATCTCAACAAAAGTTGGATGGATGCCATCACATGGGTATGTTTGTATAAGCTGGTTTATTTATATCATAATGTAGATTTAATATCTCTGTACATATTATTGAAATGCTTACTACACATCCATTGTCTCAATTTTTTGTTTAATATAACACAATATTATTTTATTTTTCCGAATTTTAGAGTGGCGCACTTGTTCTGGGATGGTATACTAGTCAGATAATTCACCTGAAGTTAAAACAGCATTTGAGAGTCAATCAGAATAAATGTCTTACAGTGAATGACTTAATTTCGTCTATACAGCCACACATAACTTGTGGAGAGAAGAATAGCTTCTATTTAACCTCTGCACCTGAAATCAGAACAGTTGTGTCAAACTTTGCTCCTACAGTACATTTGGTATCAAATGACCAGACTGGATGTAAAAATGAGAAGTCTACACAATCTGGAAGCAGCACAAGTCAAGATAGTTCTGTTGATGATTTGGGAGAGGTTTTAAACTCTATTGAGAATAAACTTGGCCTTGCGGCTATTGAAAATGGACAGTTTCAAGATGGACTAAATTTGCTAAGGTAATGAAATATTATTTTGATTTGTTAAATGTTTTTATGAGAAACTAAAAGTTTAATAATTTTATGTAATAGCCCCAAAATGAAATATTTAAACCTATTTTGGTAAGTAAATTATATAGTTTTTCATTATATAAATGAAGGAGCTTTCTATCAAGAACTAACTTGTAACAATGTAACTTGAATAGCTCTGTTGTTAGATCTCTCAGATGGATTTTATTATTGAAGGTCCTCAGTATACTATTTGAACGCTTGACACATTCAGACTACAGATGTTGATTTTTATTACTGTTGCCATTTACTTTAAAATACGATATATGATAGTATTTTGACCCATAATAATGATATTGCTATTTTTTCTTTTTTTAATTAATTCGAATTTACTTACATACAAAATGATTACAAAAAAAAAATACAGCAACTAAAGAGTTGCTTTGTTCAATACTGGTGGTTTTGCTTACAGAATGGTTTATATTTTGGGCATGAACGCTACTGTTCCAAATAAAAAAAAAACAAATATATTGTAGATGGTTTTTAACATTCACTTACTTCAAGTACAGTACTTGTAAGTTGTAATGGTAATGGCGTTAATAAACGCGTCATACTAACGAGAATAGTATTTTCTTTATGTGGGAGTAAAATCCAGATCCCAAAACATCAGGACTCACACATAAAAATGGTCCTTCGACTGAAGCCAAAAAAAGGAAGAAAAAAATAGTCAGTCACTGATTGGTGACTTAGAACAATTTCGAATACACTGTGCGTCCCAGAGTACCACTGCATTATTGCATGAGAAAAGCTACTTCAGAGCAAAGAAGAGGTTGTTTTGACGGTAGTCACTTACCATCAGGTGACCCATCTGCTCGTTTGCCCCTATAGTATTAAAAAAAAAAAAAAAAATAATCTGAAAAAAGGTTATTATCGTACTCCATACAAGGTGATCGACGAAGAGCTAATTTGGGACTTTGAACAATTTTGACTCCGCCAGACGCCCGAGTTCTCTGCGATTTAGAATGCTACGAGTGGAAGAATAAAAAAACGTATTTCATTCAAAATGTTATATCACGAAATGATCAAATGCCCAAAGAAATTTATAAAAGAATAGCCATGAGGTGAAAAAAAATTTTTGGCTTGAAAGAAATTCTGAAAAGCAAGGAATTTGACATTAAAATCAAGAAAAAGACTTTCGATACCTGTATTCTCCCCTGCATCACATATGACTGTGAAGGCTGTGAAACCTGCTTTGATGAAATATCATAGGGACAAACTTGCAAAAAGTCAGAGCTATGGAAAGGAGCATACTAGGGCTAAAGCTGAAAGATAAAGTCAGGAGTATAGACACACGCATCTATCCACGACATCCTATCACGTATCGACATACTAAAATGAAGATGGACTGGATATTTGCTCTATTGTAAGTATGAAAAATGGAGTAAACAGGTGACAGTCTTGTACTCAAGGGACGGGTGCTGGAGCCGAGGTCGCAAAGTGAGAAGTTGGGAGGACGAACTTAAAATTATTTTAGGCCCCCTTTGGCTAAGAGTTTTAGTTTGTAGAAACGAGAATCAATTATTGGCATCCGAATGCCCAGAAACTTCCTCTCTATGAGGTCAAAAAAAGGAGGATACACCTTTATCTGTATTTCCAATAAATTGTGTGCAACACTTTCGGAAGGCCGTTCTTAGTTGGTACGGCATTCCGGCTACGACATAGTAAGTACATCACTACATCGTGATGATGTACTTACTTTAGTTTCACCAGAATTGCTTAGATTACTAATAGGTTTAGTGGAGCCTGTATGGAGAAGCTACCTCTGTACTGTATGTTCTTTCGTACAAACTATGCTATTGGGGCAGTATTTTATTAAGACAGCTATTGTGGGCGTGAAAATCAATTTTGCATTGAGCAGCATGGTGTACAAGACAGCTCTAAGCTTGTCCAACGAAGCTAAAAGGATGTCTACAGTTAGGGAAATTATTAGCCTAATGTCTACTAACGTCATTAGGTTCAGCGTTCTGACATTTATCAATTGGATATGGTCAGCACCATTGCAAATTAGGTTGGCCGGTTTGGCTAAGATTATCATATTCATGCCGTTGAATGGATACTTTGCTGGCACACAAAACAAATTACGAACGAAATTGATGCAATACAAAGACGAAAGAATTAAACTAATGAACGAAGTACTCGATCTCATAAAAATTCTTAAAATATATTCATGGGAATCAATTTTCAGTAGAACTCTAAAATAAGCAACAAAGAGATAAAGATTTTGAAGAAGATACCTTATCATGACTCTTTCTCCACCTTTGTATTTTTTGTAAACCGGTTCTGAAATCTCTGATGTCAATCACATGATTGTTTTATGTTGGTAAACGATAAAGAGAGCATTTGTAGCGTCTTTTCAATATGCTTCGCTTTCCAATGTCAATACTGCATAATGTCATCTCTGATATTATATAGAGTTAGGTTATTCTCAAAACGTTGAATAAGTTAAATACGAGTACGCTTATGATAAATTACGCTACCAACGAACTAATCAAAACGTTGAAATAGAAGGTGGTCACTTTTCTTGGAGCGGAGCCAGTGCTGAAGAGCTTGAACCGCCATCGGCCGTCGTGAGCGCCGTCTGCCGTCGTGGGTACCGTCAGCTGCTCGCTGCACTGCTCGGGGAGATGGAGTTAATGTTAAGGGTAAAACGGCACACGTCGCCCAGTAAGTGTGTGTACAAAACGCCACAGTGCAAAAATATTTTATTTGTGCATTCATACAGTAAAACGGAGTACAACCAAGTAATCACAGTGTGTGCTTTGAAGACTGAATTAGCGATTCTTCCTGGTGGCGATTCCACACAAATTAATGAGAAAGGTATAAATATGTCAGAAGTAGCGTGTGACGTGTGTCCCTAGCTCGTGCAGTGTATTGCGACGCTGATAATTACTTTCTGGATGACCTTTTAGCGAGGTGGATCTGGCTCAAAGGATCATTTTTACGTTCGAGTTATGATTTTTATGCGCTAGATTTTACCTGCGTTAATTGCCGCCAAACATTATTATTAACAAATACTAAGTGAAGTAAGTGTATGTTAAAAATCATCGACGATGTATTTGGTCTTTTAATTTATATTTATACTTAGTGAATAAATGATTTTGATTTGATTTGGGCATAAACATGCTGGGGCTCAAGCAAAATTAAATTTTACAGAACTACTACTTATTTAAATAAAGATATTCTTAAAACTTCAGGCATTGTCTTTTGATGGTAGTAGTAGAAAGTAGCATATTAAATTACAGTAAGCTATTAAAGTAACATGGTTTTTTCAAAATTAAGCTTACGTTTTAAGGTTTTAGGAACAAAAAACCTAAACATATTTTACCTAAGTAATAATACTTATATTACGTAACTGAGTATTTCTTGAACTAAGTTTTACAAATTAAGTTTCTTACTTACACAGTTACTATAGTTTTTTGTTTAACTTAATATTAGATAATATTAAGTTAAACAAAAACTATGATCTTACGTAATGGAAGTAAAATCTGGCTATAGCAATAGAAAGTTACTGTTTTGCTAAATGCTAAAATGCGATTAGGTGTAGATAATTTCGTTATTAAAATGTTAATTTTAGTGAAAAATTAGTCAATATTGTTTAAGATAAGAATGTTCCTTTCCTTTGAGGTTAATGCTTTGAAATACAGTAGCCCTATATTTCACAATAAAAAATTAGGATAGAGGGAAGATTTGTCATACTAATGTTTCTCAGACTGGCAGAGACAATCTGGCACAAACCTTCCGGCTCCACTTATCTCTCTCCAAAAAAATACAAACCATGTGCATTTGCATTGAATGCATTTTGATGTTTAACTTTTTAATAAGTTAATATTATAAATTATTAAAAATAAAATTTATTCTGGCAACAGGGAAAGGTAATGGTACCAGGTCAATGTCCATTTGAGGGCCCAATGTCAAGTGTAGTAACAGTTTGTACTTATTTGAAGTACAAAAAACCATAAAGGGTTTCCTTAATCATCTGCTTTTGTTCTTGTTGCAGGTCTGCTGCAAATCGCAATCATGCACCAGCTATGTACAATTTAGGCCTCTGTTATGAGAATGGCTTGGGAGTATCTACTAATGAAAAAATTGTAAGTAATAAAGAATGGTGGTGTTAAGATATGATTTTATGAAATTATATCATATTGATCGATTAATTGCATTAATAATTAGTAACATTATTATCTTAAAAATCAAAAAGTGTTGGGTAAAGTTTCAGGCTTGCAATCAATAGGTTACCGGTTCAAATCCTTTCTACTACACTTACCATCTAGATCCTGTTCCTTAATAGGCTAGTTTCCTATGGTTAAAATAAATAGCTTAAAAGTTCTCATGAATAAGACTGGAAAGCTATATATTCATTACTGTTATTAAGATTTTTCAATTGTTAATTTTATAATAGTTTAGACGTCGTATCTCATTATTTCGAACGCACCTTCTAGGTGTTAAATAAATATGACTTAACAGTCTAATTTCATGACAATTCTAGTAATGTGAGAAATAACAAACAATAGAATTACAAATAAATAAGATTGAAGTGTCTGTTTGTAATGTCAAAATAATAGTTTTTTTTAAGCTCATATAGTTATTTGCACGACACCTATGCCTAAAAATCAGTTCTTTTTTAATTTTTGTGTCTGTTTGTTCTAATCTCCGGAACAGGTGGACCGATTTCCACGGGACACTTTTATTTTGGAAAAAGAATTAGGGTTCCGCGCAAAATATATAGATTTGTACACGCGAGCGAAGCCGCGCGGGAACTGCTAGTATTAATTAAGTTCCTTCTTACAGGCAATGGAGTTTTATAAATCAGCTGCAGCTTTAAAACACCCAGGCGCTCTATATAACCTCGGTGTCTTTTATGGTCAAGGTCGAGGAGGGCTCAAAATTGACCAAGAAACTGCAACTCGATTGCTAAGACTTGCTGCAGTGCAAGGACAACAGGATGCAATAGATGCTCTTAAAACAATCGAAGTTACGATTACCGAACCTCCCAACAACAATCTAAACAACTGGAGTTATCAACACTCACCATTCTTGCAGAATGACAATTATGTTCCGACACAAACAAGGTTGTTTGTTGAGAACATTAATTGTTTACAGGCACAAGTGTGAAGCTACCTATTACTTTTTGTCATTAATTATAAAGGTGGAGGTGTGCTTTTAGTACGCTAAATAAAACATGTAGAAGTACGTGCAAAATGGGAGACAAAGGAAACAGTAAGCGTTCTGTCTATCCCACTAGTTCCATTACGTAGTTTAATGACGTCATGGTCTAAACGAACATTGATACTTACTCCTGCATCAGTAACTATTAATATTGTAGGGACACTCTGGACTCATTTTTAAAGTTTATTTTAAATCTTTGATGTAATAGTTGCAGTTGTCAATTTAATATGATAAGCACATTTATTTTTTTATACATATTTCAAATTAGTTTTTACTTTAAAGTATTTAATGGGCTTTGGATTATTTTAAGTTTTTAAATAGCTTCTTAATCTCAATTTATTTTAAATGATCAAAACTCCATTTTGTACAATTTTGATGCTGTTTCACTTTTATCCCCTCTCGCCCCAACCGTACCTTTGCTTTTAGAATGTTTGTCATAGGATAACTGTTATGTAAATAATATATATGTATTTTCAAAAAACTTCTGCCTTTGAAATGCTAGGAGACCATGAGTAAAATGAAGTATAACATACGACACATCTCGCCTGGACACTGAGTTAGTTATCATACAATGTGAAAACCAACCAGACAAACAGCCATTTATTTTTCGTTTACCTTATTGCTGTAAAACCGTTACAAATACATTGAGCATCATCTAGCTCGAAAGTCAACTACTACCAATTAAGATTGTCTAATCTTGATTTTTTAAGCTTAATGTAAACAGCTGTTCAAAACAAAATTGTTATTTTTTTAATTCATGGCAAATTTTTATAATCTCATTTAATGTATATAAATAAAATATTCATCTTGCTGATGACGTCTATAATAGTTTTTTTTTTAAATAAAATACGACAAATGTTTTGGAATTATTTATTATATTACTAATTAATATATCATAATATATGCTATATTTTACATAAAAATATCCAGTACTCTATATTCATACTAACTTATCGTAACTTTGTACAAACGTTAGGATTGATATTTGTTTTAAGACAGGCTACATTTTTATCTATCTACTGTATAGACAGTCTGTGTATTTTGGTCAAGAACATGATAATTATAACCCAACTTTAATGTCAACTAGAGCTGATCATCCGTTCCTCCCATGTTAAACCTTTTGTGTTAATGATGACAGATGAGTATCTATGAAACTAATTCTGTAAAAAAAACATCCTACCAGTAATGATATGCGAAGAAGTGTAACTCAAGTTGGTCCTTTGTGGTTTTAGACTTATGTCGTGGTAAGTTTCGACTGTTGTGGTGGACTCTAAACGTGGCCTTTTATGTATTAAGTCGTGTAGAAGTCTACTGATTGACTTTAAATGGTATTTAATAATTACTGTTATATTGAATTATCAGAGGTGCTTCACTTCAATGGCGAAACTGCCACCTAACACGCACACTAGCAACCTATATCATAACCTATGTTATATTGTAGAGCGTGCTATTAGTACTCGATAGAGTAGCTATTAGCTCAATATCTTAGTTAATCGGAGCTATTTAAAATAATAAATTATAGCCTAGATAAACAAAAAAATATACGCTTTATACAGGGTGTATTTAAAAATAGAACACTTACTTAAATCACTGAAAGGGCATGACTATAGCATGCAGTTACAATAAGAAAAAAAAAAGTATCCGTTTACGAGTTATGATCGTTTGCATTTCCAGATACTTTTGCCTCTGTTTTCATAAAAATAGGTGGAATGTGAAAAATCCATAAATCCTAACTTCGAAATTTTTTAAGTTAGTTTTTATGGATTTTCTCAAAAACAGTGAATAGTTCCAAAATAAAAAAAAAACCGTACAAAATCTTTAATTTTACACATATTTTTATTTATTTTAAAAACTTATATACAGTATGTTACAGAAAGGCGAAGTCATATTTTAGGGTCGTATGGTCGACCCCGTGAATGACGCAAAGCACTAACAATTTTAGGAAAGTTCGTGATTTTAATTCAAAAATCTTATTTTGAAACTGACTAACTTGAACTTGAAAAGTTAGTTTAATACCAGGGATGTTAATAGAAGTTAACATCCCTGGTATCCATCCATAAGTTAATAGATTCCAGATTTGTCAAAAATGTCCGCATAAAAATAAATAAAACAAAATTTTGCAATTGACGTGATATCGACGTTTTATTATAGTTACATTGTTTAGAAACCTACAGGTGCACCTACACCAGGAAAAGCACTTTCTTCATAAATAAAAAACATTTCATTAAATCCAATTTCCGGGTTAATCAGTTTTTCTGCTACACCACCTAAAATATGACCACATTTTTTTGTAACAACTTCTTTTTTGATTGTCCTATGTACATAAGTGTAAGCGACAGCGTGCCGAGTATTGAAATACTGGATTCTGAGTCGGAAATCATTGGAATTTCCTGCCGGAACATTCATGTCTTTTTTTTTGTAATTTGAATTTTTTTTTTGGTTAATAGTGATATCACATTGAGTAAATAGAGCATTTCACGCGTAAAAAATAATAATAACAATGAAACAACATTTAAAACAATCTTGGTGGTGCCGAATCTATGGTCGTTCACCGTACTACACAAAAAAATTACCTACGTTGGTAATGTTTAGTAACGTAGTGCAAGATCAAACTAAAGCCGTAAATTATTAATGTTCTTGCTTTCACGATGTGTTCAATGTATTGTTTAGCGTAGCTTTGACGTGAGTAGCATATCTTAATTCAGTTATTTAGTTCACCAATTTAGTATATTTATGACAGTAAAATATTTTCTCTAAGATTTGAGGATCATACCAATAGTGGCGCGGGCGCAGTTTAACGACCACCAGTCTAGACCATTTGCGTTAAAAAGTTACGTTTCTTTATATATCATTATTCATAGTGTTTACTTTAAATTAATATAATATTTGAAGGAAAAACAATTTTAACATGTATGGAAAACTGAAGAATAAAAATTATATAACGATTGCACAGTTAATCTTAATATTCATGAAACCATTATAGAAAAATATGCAACAGTCGATGAAACAAAAATATAGTTAAAATTATTAATTCCCTAAAAGGACCATCACATTGTATTATCTAAGAAATTAATATGCAATATATCATTGTCTTTTCACACCTCAAAATTCTGGCGAATCGGCTTAACAGTATTTAGTCCTTTATAACATTCATATTATAACTCGTCGAACTTCGCGTACATTATTTTAAGCATACCATAAGGCTAAAATTTATCTGTTGAGAATCAGTAACAGAATTAAATTATATTTGTTGTTTTTATCTGTTGAGAATCAGTAACAGAATTAAATTATATTTGTGGTTTGCTGTCCCAACTTGTGAGGTTCTAAGCGCGTGCTGTTTATAAATCTTAGTGTTCGTTTATAATAAAAGTACCTATAGGAATATCTTAGACTTTATGGTATCTTAAAATTAATGCAGTCAAAAGAGATAGATGCTATCCCAGAAAGCTAAGTAAATAATTTTACAACAGTAAAATAATTGCATTCAACACGCATACATAAAAAATAAATCTAAACCACTTCTACCGCTGGTAACCTGAAACAAGATTAATTATTACGTATCGCTTTTTAAAAAGTCAAGTGAGATGAAAAATGATCTATGTGCCCTACATAGGATTTGTTACAAAGGAAAGCGGTGTTCTCCTGCGGAGGAGGTAAATAAACACAGTTGTCAACGTACGACTAGTATTTGCGCGGGTAGTCCCCGCGGCGGCGGCGCGTAGCGGTCCGGGTAGGGCGCGCCGGGCGGCGGCGGCTGGTACTGCGGCGCGTAGCGCTGCTCGTAGCCGTAGCGCGCCTCGCCGCTCGACGACCACGTCTCGTTACCGCCGCCCGTGTTGCCGCCTGCATTATACACATTCTACACATTCTAGGCTGTAACAACGCGCCGCACTACGAGATCTCCATAATGTGGTAAATATAGTTTGAGAATTAATGCCCACAATGTTCTTCGACTATATGCCGTCCACAAAAATGCAACTAACACGCTCGTTTGATCGACATAATCTATAATAGTTTTAGAATTGTATAATTACTGTATAATTTTATAGATAATTGACCTGTACCTTTGGCTGGCGCGGCGGCGTCTGGATAGCGGCTGGACGCATTCCAGCTGCGCGGCTCAGGCTTGCCCGGCGGGGACGGGCGGTACGAGCGCGTGTCCCGGGACTCGTACGATCGGCTGAAATTATTACCTTATTTAAATTCTGCTTATTTGGAGGACTCGCCTATAGATAACATCATTATCATAGTGTACAAAATGGAAATATTTTATTTCATAATAACGTATAAAGAAATTTAAATTGCAGAGCGCCTTTAGTTTTTAGTTTAACCTTCAAGCACTATATTATATTGTTTTTTTGTAACTACCTGGGCTCCTTAGGTCTGGTGCCTGGTGGCATTGGCTGCCTTGAATCTTCATTAGCTCCACCATTACTAGAGTATTTCATAGTGCCCCGCTGCAACAATAATTACAAACACTGTAAAATGTTTTAATAAATTTCATTTATCAACTAAAAAGCTACATGTGATTATGAAACATTTTGAAATATTTCTTGACTAAATGGTAAAATGGAGGTGGTTCGTAAAGGTGACATTACTAGACTAGTGTTAAAACATAAAAAAATTGTAAAATTTTGAATGACATTCCATACATGAAACATGGCGCGGGTAATCACGTTTGTAGTCACGGTCCCGATCACGCTTGTCCGTGCCGCGGTCGTAGCTGGCCGTCATTTCGAAGCGGGGAGGTGGTGGTGCTTCGAACTGCCCCCGGTTTGATGACTGAAAACATAGCATTCAATTTCAATTCAAAGCGTTCAAGATCGGCTTAAAGATTACATCAATCGATCGATAGGATTAAACAACCCAACAGTAGGACATATTATAAACAGACGCAGGCCGCGCCTATACAATTATACAATAAAGTGACAAGTGGCGCAGTACCATGGGCGGCGGCGGCGGGCGCTTGTGGCGCTGGTCGCGCTCGTAGGCGGGCTCGGGCGGCGGGCTGCCCGCCTTGCGGTACGTGCTGCTCTCGTAGCCGCGCTTACGGCGCTCCTCTTCCAATCTGTGGGATTCATTTTTTTTTACGATTAAACGATCTGTTCACTCATTGTGTTATCACTTTAAAAAAAAAAAAAGTGATG